>NDXB01004176.1:30388-95163 GCA_002631895.1 Agapornis roseicollis | reverse complement strand
ATTTTCAATTGAAAAAAAAAAAAAAAAAAAAAAAAAAAAAAAAGGCGGGGGGGGAAACAAATTATTTACAAGGAGGGAAGTATAAAAAAGAGAATCAAAAAAGGCTACACACAACTAGTAGACAAGAGATAGGAAGTGGTTGTGGAGTACTGCGTGGGTAGCTCCTAAGGCATGTAGAGGAAAGCCACAAGCACTGTGTGGAAAGCCTTGCACACCTACACATCAGCATGACACTCATGATTTACCACTCACTAATCCAGGACGGAGGAGAATACAAGGCCCATATCAAGGGTTTGCTGAGTAAATTTCATTCTGATTAGCAGTTTCATTAGGTTCACACACATCCCGGTCATGGAAGTTTGACGAATGACAAACCCTTGAAGCTCCTCAGAAAAAGGTTTCCATAGGATAGCATAACAGACTGCACAAATCAATTCTTCGTGTCTGCCCTGTTTAAGCCATGAAGGCTTAGCCTGAATCCACTCATTTTTTGTTTCTATATACTGCATGAGAATTTGGGGCTGTAAGTCAAGGGTGGTTTTGTTTGGCTTATAGTGGGAGTGGGGTAGTGCAAAAAGTTGCGCTTTGCTCCTCTTTATCTCTCTGGTGTGCATTTGAGAAACATCACCACAATTGACCCTTTTCTTATGGAATATATAACACACCTAACATGCTGTGTTAACAAATGACTAGGTGGCTTTTTACGCCTTCCTTCTTGAATAACAGTTTACAGTTAAAATCAAACTCTACACCTCTAGACCTGCTCCCATCAGTATGCTGAAAACCTGTGATTCAAGTTTCAGAAGAAGAAATAATTGCATTTTTAAAAAAATCCAAATAAATAGCAAGCTACTCCATTTAATGCTAAAAGCTTATTAATTTTTTATATTTTTATAAAAATGTTAATTCTCATTTGCATAAATTAAAACCAACTTTCAATCAGTGTCTCAGGCAGTCATTAACAGACAATTATGAGACATTAAAAGACATTTCTGAGGTGGACCTAGACCTTAATACCTGTTCTGTTCCCCGCCTGCTGTAAAATCTTAAATTCATAATCCTTAATAATCCTCTTCTCTGTGCCTGTAAGAACAGAAACACACCATAAAATGAAAGACAATCTCACACACTGTTTTACACACTAAAAAGTGAGTCATATCTAAAATACTAAAACAACTCCAAAGGATTCTTTAAACTTTCATAAGACTGCCAACTTTAAAATAATGCAAGGATAATAAAGCTCAGTTTGCATAACTTTGCCCATTTTGCTAGGTATGTATCATGCCACAAAAAAGCGCTACCCATTTGCAATAAAATTAACAATTTGCTTTTAAAACTGAACAATGGCTATATGAGTAAATACTGGAGTATTATACTCATATACTTTAAGTTGATTTCAGTATATATAGTTGGCACCAAATCAAACATTTACTTCTACTAGAAACAAAAGAAATTGAGAGTCAGACTTAAAATGAAACATGTCAGGTTGGACAGAGCCTTGGGCAACATGGTCTAAGGTGAGGTGTCCCTGCTCATGGCAGTGGGGTTGGAGCTAGATGACATTAAGGTTCTTTGTAACCCTAACTATTCTATAATTCTATGATTTATCTGTGGGGTGCTGCCTTTTGTTATGAAGTAACAAAAAGACAAAAATAACTGGAACTTCTTCCAACAAAGACATGTAATGTATTTCAATAAATAACTAACAATTTGTATATTTCTGTACTACTTTTTGTTGTTCTTTCCTCTTGATCTGTTGTTTTTTTAAACCACAAGTGATAATTAAGAACTGAAAAGTTCAAATCATACTTACAAAAAAAATCAAAACCAGAGACACTGATGGGGGAAGAGATAACTTACTAGAAGTACATATCATAGCTTACAACATAGCAAAATATTGTATTAATACAAGTATTTTTTTGAAAGAAGACCTTAAACTGCTCCTTAAATAGTTCTGCCAGTAAAAGTATTCATCCAGTAGAATAAGGAAACATACTTACTGTTCTAACATCATCTTCATAACTAGTGACCTCTTTATAATGGGGAGAGCCTGAAAGAACTCTCCAAGCAGATATCCCACATCCAGTTGCTTTAGATACTCCCTCCTCATCTGTTTCACAGCCTCCTACAAGGAGAAGTCTGTAAAATACATTAAGGTATATTACAGTTTTATATACTGTCATATAAATGTCTTTTTTAATTGTCTTGAGAACTAAAGCAGTTTGCTTGCCATAACAAGACAGGAGTGTACAAAGATATCTAACAGCCCCAATAAGCTTTGTCTGCAAATAAACATACTGAGGTTCAAAAATACTTTAGTAACATTTGTTATTTGTGGCATTTAAGGCATAATTTCCAACATTTAAAATATGTCTCACCTCAAATTTGAGTTTCTCTCCTACCCTCAAAAAATGATAACAACTACAGCTTAAGTTTAGTAAAAGTTCTGATCATTCTGTTCAAGAATTAGGTTTCCATTTATTTAGATGTGGTATAAAAACTACTCTTCTATTGAGGAACCAAATGTGTCAGGGTTTCTTCAATTTTGTTTTCTAAAGCTGCTCTACCAATTATAAATGTGCATGCAATAATTTTAGTACACTCAGTAAATAATATTTTTAAAACTTTGAGGGAACTCTTACAATCATTGCTGATAACCACTAAAATGTATCAAAATATTTCACCTCATTAACAGTTTTATATTTAACTGATGATTATTTTGATGAAAGTTTAGGGAACAGACGTCTACGTTTGTTTGGAAGCATCATATCAGTGAATAACCTATCAAAAAGCTAACTGTAAAAAAGGCACAGATTAGAAAAGCCAGAGGTTCAGCCCCAAGAACGCGCCTTCATCAAAGTCTGTGTTACTCTTGAAATGCTCTGCCACCTAGTGGCTGCTTCTCATATAGCTCTCAGCTGTAATGGTGAATTTCAAAACATTTCCTGCAAGAGGCAACAGAAAGAAAAATATTTTTTTCCACCTATAATCCTCTTTAAGAGGTCAGTAAAACTTATCATGCCCATGTCTCAAGCTATTCACAAACATACAGCAAGATGATGTCTACCAGGGATGTTTACAGTCTGTTAAGGTTCTTAAAGAGTTTTAGCTGTTTGGTGGTGTAAAGCATTGCCCAAGACAGTAAAACAGGAATTACTTCCACCATTTTCCCCTAAAACAGCAATAAAAGACTGCCAGTCTACTATAATAATTAACAGGAAAATGGGTAATTCTGAACTGTTATTATGGTCAGAAAGTAAAGCATAGCACAGCTAAGAGTAACTACTTCTCCCTCAAGGAGGTGCTCTTTAACTTTAGATTATGTAAAATTTCTGGCTAAGAATCCCTAACACATGGTTTCTTGCTGTAGTATACCAAGAAGAAACCATGTTATCATTTAAGGAACAAATGGATTACTATCAGAGACAAGGAAATATACTATAAGTAGTGCAGACTAGGTTTCAGAATCCTTAAAATTGTTAAATTGAATAGCATGTGCAACCTCTTTAGAATTAGAATCACAGAATCATTTAGTTTGGAAAAGATCTGTAAGTTCATTGAGCCTAACCATTAACCCAGCACTTCCAAATACACTGCTAATTATATCCCCAAGCCTACACATCTTTTAAATACTTTCATATATAGCAACACAATCACATCCCTGAGAAGGCTGATCCACTGCTTGACAGCTCTTTCAGTGAAGAAATTTTTCCTAATATGCAACCTAAACCTCTTCTGGCACAACTTGAGGCCACTACCTCTTGTCTTATCACTTGCTACTTGGGAGAAGAGACTGACCCCCACCTCATTACAACGTCCTTTCAGGTAGTTGGAGAAAAGTGATAAAGTGCCCCCTGACACTCCTTTTCTCCAGGCTAAACAACTCCTGTTCCCTCTGCCATTTCTCATAAGACTTCTGTTCTAGATCCTTAACTAGCTTTGTTGCCCTTCTCTGGACACACTCCAGCACCTCAATGTCTCTCTTGTAGTGAGGGGCACAGAACTGAACACAGGATTCGAGGTGCAGCCTCACTAGTGCTGAGTACAAGTGGACAACCACTGCCCAAGTCCTGCTGACCACACTAAAGGCTAGAATGCTCTTGGCCTTCTCTGACACCTCAGCACAAGCTGGCTCATGTTTAGCCAGCCATCAACCAATTTTATTTAATTATCAAGCTGTCTTCAACATCAAACATTGAACATTATTAAATAATGGAAGACTTAAAAGACTGGACAGCCTGGAGACTGGACATCCCTATGGTTCTTAGAAAAGATCTGTAAACTGGACCTAGAACTGCTATGCACTGTTGCATTAGCTTTGAACCCATAAAAGTGAAAGTGCTTAAGATCTAGGTGAAATAAAGTTTATTTTTAAGATTTCAATAGAGAGAAAGCCACAAGTATCTAAATAAAGCAACAAAAGAATTAGCACAAGGGTGAAACACTGAACTCTCTTCCTGGTTAACATGATGAAAACATTGTTTTTCTGAAAAGGTTCTGAAGTTTCAAACAACGTGAAAATAGTAAATAGAAAGTAATGATCATGTGTTATTAGCAGTAAATTGAAAGTGACAGAAAGAGGTGTAACAGCTTTTCATGCTACAATATTTCCTGTGTCTTTTTCCATTTTTAATTAATTTTGTCGTTTTGCTTGAATGTGTTTCATATTTTCCAAAACAAAGCAACAAATTATTTATGTTGTCTATCATATACATATTTTCTGTCATCATGCTGACTTTTCAGTACTTTCACAGAAGCAAAACACATTAATTAGTCTAAAACTATTTATATACAATGAAGATCTTCATTCTAAACCAATTTGCTGTTACTTTGCATGTTTTCTACATGGAGCAGAGCTAACTTGAAGCAGTTTTGTAGCAGTTTTCTGGGCTCCATTTCTAGATCCTCTTAATCTTCTACATATTTCTGGGATCATCAGGTCACTCCTGGGAAGCCTTTGAGGAACTTCACAATATCTGCCATTGCCTAGGAGAGTAAGCTGTCTCACTGTAGAAGCTTTTAACAAGGTCTGCCAGCTGCTCCTGATTAGAGGGCATTCTGAGTTTTTGTTCCACCTGACTCATGATTAGCAAGGGAAGGGAACCCTTAGAAGTCCTACAAAAAGGTCTCTATAAATGCCAAGCCTAAAGCACAGCCAATTAATGCAGCATTTTGTGCAGCAGTTTGCAGAGAAGTTGTGGCCAGCAACTCTCTCTGTACATGTCCTCAGCAACTGTGGTGATGCACAATCCCCAGCACAGACTGGGGCAGCAACCCCAGCACATCAGAGTCCTTAACAAAGACCATGCTCCTAAGGGGTGTGCAGGTTTTGGACTTCAGGGACACTGCTCCAAGAAATCTGGCCTAGTTGACCCAGCTGAGAAGGGCAATGGATGAGGTGCCTCCAGAGGTTCATCCAGTCTCAAAATAATGGCTACCCTTGCAGTACCCCAAGTGTACTCTACTTTAAAGGTTTCAACAAAATTGAGCTGAAAATAACTAGTGTAACAAGAACAGCAAGTTCACTCAGAAACACCTGTCTCATCAACGCAATTCTTCATGCAGTTATGATGCAAGCAAACTCCAATTGAATCTAAAATCCTTCATCTCCTGCAGTTAGCATAAACTGTAGGCCTCCAACATCAAACTTTTTTGTGGCAATTGCAGATCATCCTGAACTAAGACATTCAGCTCTACAGTAAAATACTTAAAATAAGCAGGTGTTGAACCTTCCATTAGAGCCTACAAAGAGTTCAAGTTGAAGCAGACATTTTTGTCAACTGAAGTGCATCATAAACTCTACCATAGATGAAAGCTGGGTCACAAAAGAACATGAACATCAGGCATCTGAATTAACGTATACAGTACTTTTCAACAGCAGTGAAACTCAGTATTAGACTTTTTCTCAAAGTTAGAATTTCAAGTTTTCCTACAGATTGAGTTACATTCCCTACTTACATACCCTCTTTGCAATTATCAGGCATCTACTTGAAAAAATTAAACATATTAAGTACTTAAGTTGTATTTTATTGAACCGTAATAATAAGCAAATATAAAGCATAGTAAGTCAAGGCTTACAAGCAAAGCCATGGAGAAAGACCAGTGTAACTTCACCATCTGAAACTAAATGTAATGCAAGAAAGAACAAAGTGACAAAATTGAGCTTAAGTGATCAACGTTCACATTGCTGAAAGGTAAAATTTTGAAGCGTTCATATGTACCCACAATTTTCTTTAACACATAATTTAGGAAAACTACCTCCCTTCAACTCCTTTTGGGTTTTTGTTGGGTAACAAGACAATTTCAGCAACAGACTCTACCCATGAATTTAGAGTTCTCTAATGTCAAATTTAGAAGTTTTCTATCACAGAAAAAATTCAAAACAGAAAACACTTGCCTACATGAAGAGCAAAACATCAGTTCTTTCTGCCTTCTGTCTATTCCATCCAATTGTATGCTCTTCCACGTTATCAATTTTTCAACTTCATTAATAAAGTCAACTGGCTGCACATGGCAGGAGATATTACAACCACCTAACTATTTTTACTCATAGCATTTCCTGGTAAAAACATGTAGATCCTAAATGTGTATGCTACATACTTGACACAAACTTATTACTTCAGCAGGAGACATAACCACATCTTTTTATGTAAGGAAAGGGCATTTCTCCCCCTAGAAAATATGGAACATAGAATAAGCTCCAAAAATTGCCAACAATAAGCTTCCATAAAAAGATAACTTTAATTACTAATAGTCTAAAAAATCTGGACTTCTGCTCTTTGCTTCACACTAGTATCAAGTTCTAAAAATGTTAATCTAAGATCTTATAAGAATAGTAGGAAAAAAAATGTTACTGCTTCTCTTGTGAGTGGGAGGAAAGAAGGAAAACAAAACCTGAAATATTTGCCTTTTTTCTCTCCCTCTTCTGTTTTAAGCTTCTATGGCAAAGTTGCCATTAGTACACACAAAACAACGTGGATGCTCACAACTACTTTGACTGTTTTTCTATGTATTTTCTTATTAATGGGTTCATCCATTACAAGAGTTTAACAGTTCTGACATCATTTACTCAGAAAGACACCAAAAATTAAAAGCAGGCACATCCGGCTACTATAACTGTCAGAATAATTATTTGACCATACTGTGAATAGTAACCAACATTCTCTGCAACACTCACTGTTATATTCAATATACTTCCTAATACTAGGAGCAGAAAAATATAACTGGAAAAACAAGTGTCAAGAACTGTTAACCTCAGTCTGATATAAGGAAAGAATGACAGGTTCTGTTGCCTGGTCAGATAGCACTACCAAAGCTCCGTAACTCACCCCGTTACCTCAAAAGTCTAGATTCGGTATATTGTGTATTAATTATTTGGAATTACTAGATATGAACTACTTAGAAGAAACTATACTCAAAGTTAATTTCTCAAAATAATAAGCTAGAGGAGCATTACTTCTCATTAATAACCATTTTTTCCTGAGATAAATAGGACGGCTCACTTAACACTGAAGAACAAGAAAAGATTTTTAAACAGTGAGTTTCTCATGTTGCTCTATGGCCAAACCCAATTTCCATTTAAAACAATACTGTGATAAAACATACTGTGCTGACAAATTCAATCCCAGTATATCTAACAAAAAGTATCTAGAAAGAAAATCAGTTCCTACAAATGAAGAGACATAGAAAAATAAGTTGCCAAGTTTATCTTGCTATATAACAAGTAATTATTAAAAAGGTAGACAAATTTTTAACATAGGTAATTGGCTAACCAGGACCTATTCTAACTACATCTGGTTCAAGAGCAAACAGTCAATTAGTCTGCCTTTCAAGTCTGGTTTTTGTAGCCAATATGTTACTAACAAAGAAAATGCATCACAAGACAGCTCCAAATACCAAAGCCAGGCAGTTCTAGTCAGAACACTAGGGAATACAGGCTGGCCAACAGTTCAGCAAGCAGATCCACACAGAAAAGCAAACAACCAAGCTTATATATCAGCCTTTACCCCCCATCACATTCAGAAATGTCTTCAGAAGCTACTCCTGACATTCGAAAGAATGCTGGTCATGGAAGGTACTCAAACAGTACAGGGCACAACTTGATTTTCACAATTCCATTAGTAAAGTGAAATCACCAACCAGAGCTTCTTCCACAGATCCAGTAACGCATCACTTGTTATTACTTATTCACTAAATACCAATATTAAAATAGGCCTTTTTTCTCCCTCTGCTTATCACACACACTTCAATGTTTATTTTGCAACTTTGGTTCATCATTTACATATTATTAGCAAGTACCAAACAGATCACTTACCTGTGACCAGCATGATAAATAACAGTAGTTATTCCATGGGCATAATGGCTGCTAAAGCTGAAACTGTGACTTTCTTGAAAGCTTTGATTTGTTCCAACACTAAGCATGGGGAAAAAAATACATACATTAGTTCAGATTTATTTTCTTTAATGAGTGGAAAGAATTCCTGTGAAGTTCACCATGCCTTCTCAAAGCAAGTGAAAATTTATGCTTACCTTACAAGATAACTTCTCAGTTCTCCACGATAATTAACAACAAGCAGTTCAGCTGACCACTGGGCACTCGCTTTATATTCTAGAAAGATCAACCCAGCAATAGCATAACTCAGATCTCCTGGAAAACTTGCTGTCTTTACCAAAAAACACAGAAATTGAGAGAAAAGAGAGTTAAATATAAATAATAAATAAAACTTTGTTACTGGAAGAATTAGGAAGTTAAACTTACTATATTGCATAAAAATGTAAAGTTTTGTATTTCTGTTAGTAACAAAATGCATTTCCTTTATCTTGATTTTAAAGAAATCCCAGTGTGATCTTTTAACAGTACCTCAACTGAGTCTTCAACAGTTCACTGTAGCATTCAGTTTTTCCCAGAGGCTGGTGCATGATAAGGCATGTGATATAACCACTCAATGTCAAGCACTTTGGCCCAGATATCTACTAGGTTGTTTTAGAAATGAGTCCTTTTGTCTGTATCAGTGCTTTCAGGGGTGCCATGTTGTTGTAAGACTTGTTTCTCAAGGCCTAGGACAGTGTTCTGGGCAGTGGCATAGAATGTCACCAGCCATGTGGTACTCTACTGTTACAAATTGCAAGTATTTGCACATACACTGATTGGATGATTTTATACTTTCACAACCTGATGTACCTGTAGATCTATTCACAATTGTAAGAAAAAAAGAAAGATGAAGAATGCCATCCAGAGGGACCTTGACACTCTTGTGAGGTGGGCTGATGCCAACCTCATGAAGTTTAGCCATGAGAAGTACAAGGTCCTAAACCTGGGTCGGGGCAATCCCAGGCACAGCTACAGGTTAGACAGAGAAGAGACTCAGAGCAGCCCTGCAGAGAAGGACTTGGGGGTGTTGGTTGATGAGAACATGAACATGAGCTGACAGTGTTTACTTGCAGCCCAGAAAGCCAACCGTATCCTGCGCTGCATCAAAAGGAGAATGACCAGCAGGTCGAAGGAAGTGATCCTGCCCCTCTACTCTGCTCTCATGAGACCTCAACTTGGTGTATTGTGTGCAGTTCTGGTGTCCTCAACATAAAAAAGACATGGAACTCTTGGAAGAAGTCCAGAGGAGGGCCACAAGGACGATCAGGGAACTGGAGCATCTCCCCTACGAAGACAGACTGAGAAAGTTGGGGCTGTTCAGTCTGGAGAAGAGACCTCATAGCAGCCTTACAGGATCTAAAGGGGGGCTATAGGGATGCTGGAGAGGGACTCTTCGTTAGGGACTGTAGTGACAGGACAAAGGGTAACGGGTTCAAATAGGAGAAGCTTAGATTGGATATAAGGAACAAATTCTTTACTGTGAGGGTGGTGAGGCACTGGAATGGGTTGCCCAGGGAAGTTGTGAATGCTCCATCCCTGGTGGTGTTCAAGGCCAGGTTGGACAGAGCCTTGGGTGGCATGGTTTATTGTGAGGTGTCCCTGCCCATGGCAGGGGGTTGGAACTAGATGATCTTAAGGTCCTTTGCAACCCTAACTACTCTATGAGATTCTATCTAGATGTAGTAGCACAAAGGATATGCTTTTCAAGTGCTATACATGACTTCAGTATAACATATCCATCATATGATAATACTTCATGGTACATTTGTGCATGGTATTCATACTGTAAGCCTTTATACCAAAGTAAGCTATGATTAAAAGAAGGCCAAAGAGTGGAAATTGCCCTCTATGCTTACAAAATGTCCTACTATATTCATATTTAATCTAAGAGAGCACTTACCGGTGAAATGACTAAAAGCTCACTACCCATTAAGTCAAACACCCTCACTGTTCCAGTGCTTTCAGCATAAGCAAGTAATGTACAATCACGACTCCATGCCACACGCCTCCACTGAGGGTTAGGATCCTTTGGCACTATGAAAAAGGAAGAAAGTTATTAAAAAGTTAAATATAACACCTCGAACAGAGCAAAAAGTCAACAGCATCAAAAAACGCAGGATGCCTAACATCATTACAATGAGAGGGAAAAAAACTACCTCCAACACCCATTATGTCTATCAAACTCATTAATTTTATCTACAATTTCATTTCAGATTCAGGTTTTGTATATTCATCACAATGAAAAGAAGAGGTGGAGGAAGAGTAACAGAGCTAGTCACAATGCAAAATTATAAGAGATTCTTTCCAATGCTTTTAAGAAGTTACAACATTATCCTTGAAGTAAACTAGCACAGCCACTTAGCAATGCATTAATAATAAACAATGATGCCACTAAGTAATGATGTAGAGACTGCCATATTGTATACCTTGACATTTTCCAACTACGGATCCAAAGTCATCTTTTGCAGACCTGCAAAAAAGATTCATGGATTTCAATGAAAACAGAAAAAAACACCATTCAATATTCCAGAATAAACAGAACACTGGAAGTGCACAATTCAAAGGCCCCCATGTATTTAACTACTTGTTGAAAAAGGTAGGTAAGTAGCCTTCACCCTTAGGCTACAGTAGCTACAGTAATTAACAACAGTATTTTAGAAACCGCCTCTCAATGCATAAATAATACTACTAAATCTCTTAGTCATAATGCTGATCAAATAGATCTCAGCATGTAATTTTAGGAAAAGAAACAACCGAAGTCAGTATTCTCTAGGTTACAATTTTGGAAACAATGCAAGAATATAGTTACATTAATACATCTGAAACACAAGATTTATTTTATAGTCTATAAGCTGACATTTATTGTGCTCATACCATTTCTGATTCAACAATTTTCATACACTTGCTTCTTTTACATATAAATAGAAGGTCTGACCTTCTAGCAAATGGATTTTTGTGAAGCAAGTAAACACACTCAATCAAGATCCGTTGTACAGCTAAATGTGTTCTTGAACTGGCAAAGGAGAGCTTGTTGTTAGAGAAGAGGAGAAAAAGGGAGATCATCAGTCTTTACAGCAATCCACATAACTTGCAAAATGAAGTGAAGAACTATATATACCAGCTACTCTATAGAGAAGCAGAATACTAACTCCTTGTCCCATTTATTAGGAGATTTCTAAGCGGAACAGAAAGGCAAAGGTTAGAAAGACAATGATTTGGGTTTAATATTTTGAAGCATCTTGATTGTTTTTTTTCATATGTTGAAAAGAGAGGTACAGATAAAAATATAAAGCTTATTTGTAACATTTGTAATTTTGGAGCATCATGAGGGTGGGTGGGAGCTTTTTTTGTTGTTTGTTTTTCGCTTTGCTTTGTTTTTTAATGGGGAATGGCCAAGAACTAAGAAGAGAAAGCTTTCTGAACAGTAACATATTTTAAGTTATTCCACAGATTACTTTCACAAGTATGGTTAGAAACACTCTCAGAACTCCACAGCTGTGATCATGAAGCAATAGATAACACTAAGTTACCTGATTTCTACACATTGGTCTTGAACAACTGCCAACAATTTACCATTGCTGAAAGAGAAAAATAGAAGTGTGAAAAAAAAAGAAAAAAAAATCAAAGTCCAGTCCTTACAGAATGTGTATAAGAGCTCTAGGCCCTTTTCTGCAAGGTTAGATATAAATTTCCTCTTTCATAAACAACAACAAATTGGGAAATACCAATTTTTATTTAAAAAAAAAAAGCACTGCTATAATAAGATTCTCTTCATGTCACCAAATGTGTCTGCCAGTCTCTCCAGTAGCACAAAGAGAATGTAAACAATGTCTAAAATCTTGCTGCAAAGGAGATCAGAATCCAGTGTTGCTCAAGGATCATTTTATAACAGCACTACCTAAGCTATGTATTGCTTTATCTGGAATAAATAAGTATCACGCTTCCGTAAGCTACCTAGTCTTCTTAGTTACATGTCTCCTGTCTTAGTACCTAACATACAACATCGCAACTGGCATGCTGTGCAACCAAAAGGATCAATACTTTCCTCAAAGAATCACCATCTCTCTCAACAGTACAGAGCTCTTACTGAAGCACTGATCATATTCAGTGATAATACATAGCACACTAAAACATCCCGTACTACCTTCATGCCAATGAACCATTCTTACATATTTATGCTTATTTTCAAGAGCCAGTGATCTCACTGATGCTGCTAAAATTACTCAAACACCTGGTTCTAGCCTTAGATCTCTCACTTCTCTATACACACAATAGCAGATAAGTCTTGAAGGGTATGCATTCACTTTCCTCAAATTTTAAAATAAGCAATTTATATTACATATTCTGATAAGTTTCAGGTCTTTAACTCATCAAATTCAGGACTTGAGTTTGAGAATGACTGCAGTGCCAGCCAATTTGCCTCAAAAGCTAGAAGATATTCTTTAAGTAACCTGGCCTTGTGGAAGGTGTCCCTGCTCATGGCAGGGTTGTTGGAACTAAATGTTCTGTGAGGTCCCTTCCAACCCAAACTAATCTATGATTCAGACCTGAATGAGATGGGAATTCCATTAAACGGAGGGAAGCAGCATGGAAGCCCATAGGTAGCAAACTGACCTTTCTTTACCAAGGCTACCTGTGAAAGCATCCAGCACTTCCCTTGACCAAAAAGTAATGTCTTTAGCATGATATTATCTCAGCATTCTTGTCAGTGGAGACAGAGAGAGGAGGAAAGGAAGCATTAATACATTCACTACCACCAAAAATTGAAAAGCATGTAAGCTGGTTACCTTGCAAGTACTAGATGCCAGCTGATCTGCTTATTAACTAGACGAACCAGTCCAGTGGGCAAAGAAAACTTTGCAGGGCTGAAATTACAAGGGGAAAAAAAAAAATAAAAAAAGGCAAAATCAGAACTACACGTAACAAAAGCTGTACCTGAGATACACAATATTCTAAACAAATATTCAGTTTTACTTCCATTAAGAATAGCTTCCCATCAAATAAAACCAAACTGTATTGCCAAATAAAAATATTAAGCACTACTTTCATCAAACCTACCTGTACCAGATGTACTGAAGCAAAAACAATGCAGGACCTGCAATGGAAAAAAAAAAAAAGAGGCAAAAATTACATCTCTAGCAGCTTTAAACATTCTCCAGCTTACTGCAGAGTCTCAGAAATTTGCACAAAAGAAAAATGTATTAACAGAATAATCTGTCTTTGGCCAATAAATTCTTGTATTACAGTAAATGCAAATAGCAAACCAAAAAAATCACTACCTATTTCTGGAAATTCTAAGAGAAAAAGCAATTCAGTTACTGCATGAACCAAATGCAGAACAGCAATGAAATATAATCAGAATGTAAATGTTCCTTATAGAACTAACTAGCAAACAGCCCAACGCAAGGGCTTTTCAGGGGAAAACATACAAAGGAAAAAACAAATAAACAAACAAACAAAAAAAAAAACCTACCCTGAAAAACATTTTGCGAAACACAACAGAGCTTCTACACTTCTTAGCCAAACACTCAGTTTGTTAGTTTGTCCCAGTAAGTTACTGGAGACAAGAAAACTCACGAAAATGACATAAAAATAACATAGCAATATTGATAATCAGAAAACAGCTTCCTGGAAACACATGCTGCACTTTGTTTCTACTACACGCACCACCTTAAAAAGCAACAGCTGTAAATTTTGCAAGCACTCCACACATTCTCATGAGCCATAAACGTAAGATCAAGTCATATTTACCTGTAACTGCTCTAGTGATGATAAACGATGCACCATGTTTTCTATTGCCTCTTGGCTGCAATTAAAGCAATAATGGTTAAACATTGTTATACATTTTAATTTAAATACAACATTCATACATATATTCACTTACCAAACTAAGTTGCCTGCTAGACTACAAGTTCCTTTTGTATTTTCTATTATTTGCAACTTCACATAGTAATTTAACTGCATAAGCTAAAACAGGCTATAAAGCCAAATATTTTAAGTGTCAAGATATAATAAACAAAATGTACTACAGATTGTCTATTAATTCAGCTTTGCCTTGATCTCTGAGTAGTAACAAAAGACATTGACTTCTGATTATGTTCTCCTGTAAGGTATACAAATCATTCTTTCTGTGCCAAAGTGAATGTCAGAATGATCTGTAATGCCCAGAAACTGAAGCAACTGGCATTCTTCATATTATCCTAATATATAACTGCTAAGCTACATAAAGACTGCCCATGCAAGTTTCAGAATTATTAAGAAAAAAACAGAACTTCTGAAGAAATACTCTTTTTATATCAGTTAGTACTAGATAAGACAGCCACTTGGATGACCAGCTTTACTCCATACCACCTCACATAGCCTTTCTAGCAGTCCTGCTCCTCTTAAGGCAGAGGGAGCTATGCTCACTATATAAATGAAAGCATTCTCCAAACAAAAAGAAATATAAAACAGCATATGCTGTATAGTCTTAGCTGTAAGAAGAGGTAAAATTATTTGCCAATTAGGAAGTAGGAAAAAGGTACTAAACAGAAGAAAGATAACCAATAAGGAAAGCAAATATTCAAAATAAGCAGTCAAGCCTATTTAACTTTTACAGTGAAAACACTACAGAACCATAAACTGAACAATAAAGTAATGAATTAATTTCCTCTTGAGTATAGGATACATAGAGCAGTTCATTAGTTATTTACTGAAATATTCAGACCTCTCACTCCAAATTATAGAGCAGCAAACATTGACACTGAAAGACACAAAAATTTATCAAACTTCTGGAGTATGTCCATGTTGAAAAAAAAATATATATATATGCACTCCCAAATTTAAGTTACTCAAGTAAAGATTAGTAATTTTCCATGCCAAGTTTGCCATCCAGAAACAGCCTTTCAAATAATGAGGCTGTCATTTCACAGCACATAAGAAACCAACACAGCTGTACTGATAATATTTCAAATTCAGGTTGATCAACCAGGGTATAATAAGGCATTACAGTAAAATAAATGAGAGTATAAATTATTTCTATCATCATAGTACTTTGGGGAGAGCTGCAGTTTCCTAGGGAAGGTTAAAAGCAGCGCTTGTTAAAATTTCTGGATTTAAGAAAAGCTCCCAGTATAAATACCATTTCAAAAAACTGCTTATACCTCTTCAGATTTTTTCTGAATATTCTTAAGTGCCTACTTCTGAGTCTAAACTATAGGCTCCTACCCCATGCATCTTAAAGCCTTCACAAAGCTGATTTACCCCAAACACCTGAATTTTGCTTTTTATAGTGTATTCTCAGCATCTCAGCAACAACGGCTACTTTCTTAATGCATTCCCATTTGTGAAACAACTTCAAGTTCTCCTTTACTAAAGCATATTAAGGCACCTTAAAGCAAAAACTGAATCATGTTGGCAAAATAATTTGTTTGCCTGTGTATGTTAGCATAAAATCCGTTTCCCACTAAAATTGTAAAAAGAATATTAGAAGTGTCCCTTGGCTACTGACAGTCTCCAAGAACGGTGTAAATCCAAACAAACAAGTACAGAAAGGGATCTAGTTTTCCTCACACAAGGTAAGCTTCAGGCCATGTATCTACCAGGACAGCTGCCACTGCACTCAGTACAGCTGTTTCTGTAAATGAGATCAGGATTTCATTACAGTTTCCCTCCTGTCAACTCAGTAGCAAAACCAAGTATATATAATTCACAGTTAATGAGCACAGAAGACCCAAGGCACCTCAGGCGGCACAAACCAGGGTGACAAGGCGGGAATTAAGTGACACAAGGTCATGTCAGGAACGGGATAACCGTTCCAGTGTAGCCCTGCTGCACTGTCCTCTCTTGTGCCCATCAGGTACGGGCAGCCCAGTGAGCCTCCCTGGAGGCAACAGTCCGTCCCCGGGGCCTCCATGGCCGGCGGCCTCCCCCAGCCACGGGCTGCCCTGCCACGGGTCAGCAGGGTGCGTCCCCGCCCGTGCCGACGTGGCCGGTCAACACCCAGCACCCGGCCATGCAGCGGCAACACGCACCTGCACCTCGGTCTCTGGAGGCCACTCGGTGTTAACCAGCAGGTCGTACAGAATATTCTCCTCCTCATCCTCCTCACCAACACCAGCCATCACCTTCCCTCTCGACGCCGATTCTCCACGCTCTCCGCCGCCAAAGGCGGCAGCCATGCTGGCCTGTCCCCACCCACCCAGCGCCACAGCAGCAACGGTGCCCGGCGAAGGCCAAATTAGTTACACCCGCCCGTTCAGTGCAGCCGGCAGTATTTAATTATGGCAGCGCTACCGCCGGCTGCGACTCATCTCGCCGCGAGGGGAGAGGCCTTCTCCTTCCCTGCCCGACGGGCTTTGAGCCCTGAAAGGGTGACTATGAAGCTGAGAGCAAGGGAGCAAGGCTGAAGAGCCTTCCCCTCCTCAATGGGGGCTGAAGGGTAGCAGCTGCATCTGCAAAAACATAGAATCATACATTCAGCACAGTTGGAAAAGCCCTTTAAAATCATCGAGTCCAACCATTAACCCAGTACTGTCAAGACCACTATGTCACTAAGGGCCTTATCTACATGGTTTGCAAACACTTTCAGTGATGATGATTCTACCACTTCCCTGGGCAGCCTGTTCCAATGCTTGATCACCCTCTCAGTGAAGAAGTTTTTCCTAATACCCAAAAACCTCCCCTGGTGCAGCTTGAGGCCATTACCTCTTGTGCTATTGCTTGTTAGCTGGGAGAAGAGACCAACTCCCACTTCTCTCCATCCTCCTTTCATGTAGTCGTAGGGAGGGATAAAGTCCCCCCTGAAGCCTTCTCCAGGCTAAACAATCCGAGTTCCCTCAGCCATTCCTCCTCAGACTTGTGCTCCAGTCCCTTCACCAGCTTTGTTTCCCTTCTGTGGACATACTACAGCAACTCAGTACTTCTCCTGTAGATCACTGATAAAGATACTAAACAATACTGGCCCTAATACCAAGCCCTGAGGGACACCACTAGTGACCAGTCACCAACAGGATATGACACCATTTATAACCACTCTTTGGGCTCTGCCATCCAGCCAGTATCCAATCCAGCGAAGAATATATCTCTCTACCACACGAGCAGCCAGTTTCTCCAGGAGAATGCTGTGGTAGACAGTGTTACACAGTCTGTCCCTCATCAACCAGACATGTCATCTTGTCATAGAAGGAGATCAGGATGATCAAGCAGGACCTGCCCTTCACAAACCCATGCTGGCTGGGCCTGATCCCTGTTTTCCTGCATGTGCTTTGTAATCTTACTTAGGATCGTCTGCTCCATGATCCTCCCCAGTGCAAACACACATTTTGTGTTTAAAACTAAGTTACCCCGGGTGCAAACTCGACTGCTTTTCATGACTTCACTGCCTGAAGCCACAGCTATGAGGCCCAGCATCACAGGCACAGACTCACAGATTCAACTGGTTTGGAAAAGATCAACAGTTCATGCTCAAGCTTGATTGGCAGGGGAGAAAAATACACTGGGCTTTCAGAAGACTGATAAAATCGTGAGCGGGTGACCAGAGTGGACCTTAAAAACCCGGACACACAACAAAAGTAATTCCTCCTTCCATTCTGCCCTTGCTGTATTTGTGCAGCCTGTGCCGACAGGCGCACAAAGGGCCGGAACGCACGGCGCGCTGCCTTTTCCTCCCGCCCGGCGCCATAAAGCCGCGGACGCGCCCGGTTCCTTCGTCGTGGTGGTTGTGGGGTTTGTCGTTGTGTGAAGATGGCGGCGTTTTCGGGTACGTGGTGCCGGGGCGGACTGGCGGTGTGGGCTCTGCCGCCGGCAGCAAAGCACAGGGAGAGCCCTCTCGATTCGCGACGTGCCGGCGCCTTTCGAGGCTGGCGGCTCCGGATCCTGCCGCGGCGGACGGGCCCTACCAGCGCAGCACACAGCTTGCTGGGCCTGTCCCGGTGCGGACCCGCAGTGGTGTGATTTACCACGTAGCAGGCTTAAGGTCAGGAGCGGGGAGATGTAGGTGATCTTCCCTGCTCTTCATGATTTTGCAGGCCTTCCGAAGCAGTTATCTAATTGGTTTGCGAGTTTTAATATGTATGTGTGCATGCATTTGCAATAATACTGCTGAAATGTTAGACTTTCTCCTCAGGCTTACTGGTTCCTATGACAGGAGGAGCATCATAACTGGCTAATACCTGAATTTTATATATAGAAGTAGCGATATAAACTGCAGCCTAAAACCTTAATGTTAAACATGGGAACATAATTGTTTGTGTTTTCCCCTTCCCCGAACATTTATTCAGATATACACAACCAGTCAACATTAGAGTACTGTAGTTTTAATGTATGTGAGGTTTTTAATTTGTTTCTTTTAAAGTTCAGTGCCATTGTTTGATCAAAACCAAAAAAGTATTTAAATTGCACTATGTGAGCTGGAAGAATATTAAAAATGGGGAAAAAATAGTGTAGGGGTTTATGTATAATTTGCAGTCTATAGCTACTTTTTATTGCTATTGCTATTGCAATACTTTTTGCTTATGTGGATTGTACAGTTTTGTAGTATAAGCTAGCACTTGAAAATACTAAAGCTTTCTGAAATCATGTTAGAAATAAACCATGTTTCTTATAACATATGTGTTATAGCAACTAGAGAACAATTTTTGACTGCATCCATCCATATATCTCAGTAGGTCTTTCTGTATATGTGAAAGCCAGAATGTGGCAATGTGTAAAAGCTTCCTTTAGAAAGGTACATACTTGTATTTAAATTGACTTAGAGTAACTCTATGCATCTGAAAAGATAACTAGTAGTTAAATTCTTATTTTGATGGTATAATTGCTTGGGTTGGTCAAGATCTATTTTACTCTTGCCCTTGTTGCAAGAGTATTTCCTTTTTAAATAAATAGATTTTGTTTGTCAACATACAAACATTATTATTCTGTAGCTTCATATTTAACTTGTGTCTGCGATATGACCATCAGACCTTAATATGGGTTTGCCATAAGAGGCGGATCTAAGGAAAAAAAACTTTCAAAATGAAGGCGTTGTCTAGTTAATATATGTGCTGTGAGTGTGTAAGGCAAGATTTAATAAAAAAATAAAAACAAACAACCCAGAGCATCTCGAATTTCAGTCCTTATACAGTTTTTTCCTTTTTTTTTTTTTTTTGGGGGGGGTGTCTTCCCCACCCCCCCCGTTTGCATCCTAGCTATGGAGACTGTCCCGATATTTGTGATTAACAATGTCATCTCTGCTGTCTTGCGTAGGCAGTTTCCTTAAATGTGCAAAGATAAGTACTGTGCCCTTGAAATGGTACTCAGTTCCAGTGTGTTTGCTTTGCTGCTTTGTCAGCACCTGACCCTGTGCTGAGTATATGCCTGATTTAACTCTGCTATAAACAGGGAGAACTGTCAAAACTGTATGTGGGGAAAGAATAATGTTTCTTTTCTATCACTTGGAGTTCTGTAGAGAAGGTTGCATATGCTGAGGTTTGTTGGTTGGTTGGGTTTTTTTATTACTTTTGTCTGTAGTTGGAACTCTTGACACTTGGAAATCTTTTAGGCTATGTTGAGTAAATAGCACTGCTTGTTGCTTGTTTCTTGTCTCACAGAAATGGGTGTTATGCCAGAGATAGCTCAAGCAGTGGAGGAGATGGACTGGCTGTAAGTAGCAATGCAATCGGGCCTTGCAAAATCTAATTTCCTTTCAGTGTAATATGAAATGCGTCTTAAAATAGCTCTGCTGTCACATTAAGCAAAGCAGATAAGTGTTTAACTGTGATTGCATCTTACGCACTTCTTTTAGTGTGAATGGCTGAAAAGCATGAATTGTGACTGCAGTGGTAACATTTAAACTTGGCAAAGCAAAGCATGACTGCTTATACTTCAGTGTCATTTGTTTGATAAAAGCCTCTTTGCTTCTACCTCTGTGCTTCTAGTTTATTATGTACTGTGGGATTACTGAATGAAATGTTGATATAATTGATGCTAGTTTCGTAAATGTTTTCCAGAGTGTGGCCTGAATTTGTGTTCTTCAAAGTTGATGCTTGGTGTCAGTTTTATACCAAAGTAATTCTTCCTGGATTTAGTTGCTGGTTTGGCTAACATATTTGACTTCAGACCTTGTTTTGAGTTGTCATTCAGACTTTTATCAGTATGCAAATCTTGGTGTATATAGTCTTCCAGTTCTGAATAGGAATTTTGTAAATTAAGACTGTGTAAGTGGCTTTAAAAGGGAAGCATAGTGATGCGAGATACAGCCTTATTGAGGCGTGGCTGAATCCACTGTGTTCACTGGTCACTTTCTGTCAGAGTACCTCTCCTTGTAAATGGAATCTATTCCTTAGCTGCAAGCCAGGAAGAATAACATTTACCTGTTAATTTCCATCTTGTAGGTAACTGTGTTGAGTGACTATATAAGCAAAAGTCCTTTATCTACTGGTAACATCAATTTGTGTTAATGTGTTCTTTCCTGCAGTCTTCCTACAGATATCCAGGCAGAATCCATCCCCCTGATCTTGGGAGGTGGTGATGTACTTATGGTATGTATGTGAGATAGCCCTATTCCTAGAAAACCTGTGTGTTTCACTTGTTGTTAGCATAGTCAATTCCATTCTTTCCAGAAAGGTCCATAGTTAGTCTAGGTTTACTGTCCTTCTTTGGTAGAAAGTATATATATATATTTTTTAGCTAAAAACCTTTTTGAGTTCCTGATGTGTTTCCAACTGTTCTTGCAGATGGGATTTATTATTTTTAGACTTTATTTTTTTGACTACTTGACAGGCATGGCCATATGAATGAGAGCAATGTGATTTCATCTCTCCTTTTTGTTGTAAATATCTGACATAGATTTGCATGAAACATCAGTGTTACTGCCTAAACAAATGCACCATTATTGATACCCTTGGAAATGGTAGGTTAGTATGCTTTGTTAATCATATCTTTGGTAGATGTCCATGTTCTTGATTCCATAACCAAATAACAGTTCCTATAATCTTCTGTAGTGCTTCCAGAAATCAGACATACATACATAGTTTTCCTGGTGGACTCTGGTAGCCTTTCTTAAAATTTTTTGAAGTGTATTGTAAAGCTTTTCTGTATTTAATATTCATTTTTAATTAGTGTGAAGCAATAGCCTTACTCTCTAAGATTTTCTATGTGATGCCAAAGTAACAGTAAACTTAGTTTATTGAAATAAAGCTGTAGAACAGTCCTTCTAGCCCGAGTTATAACTCTGGTTAAACTGTTAATTTTTTCTTCCTACAGGCTGCTGAAACAGGGAGTGGAAAAACTGGTGTAAGTAACCAAATTTAAATTGGCAGAAAATCTTTTAAGTGGTGAGAGGAGGTATGTTTGTGCATGTATAAATAGAGCATGCATATATGTGTTTATGTATTTAAGCAGTATTAATAGTCTTTACAAATATGTAGGCAGGTTTTAAAGTGTTTCTGGCTGTGAGTACTGTACTTGAAAACTAGGCTGACTATATATCTTTAAATATCTCTAAAAATTGTGGAATGAAAATAGTTTTCCATTTTAGGCTTTTAGCATTCCAGTTATCCAGATTGTTTATGAAACACTGAAGGACCAGATGGAAGGCAAGAAAGGGAAAGCAACTATTAAAACTGGTGGGGCAGGTAAGATTTCATATGTCACACTCCTCAAGTTTGGAGCACTGTTATTTCATGTCAATTCTCTTGCCTCTTAAATTAAAGTTGCCATTAGATAAGTGTTTTTCTTTAATTTGGCATAATGTAAATAGAATATCATCACCCCTGACTTTAAAACAGCAAATACACATTTACTGGTGGAGCCACAGAAAGAAAAAGGACCCTGCAGAGAAGGACCTGGGGGGGTGTTGGTTGATGAGAAACTTAACATGAGCCGGCAGCATGTGCTCGCTGCCCAGAAAGTCAACTGTATCCTGGGCTGCATCAAAAGAAGCTTCCTTAGTAATCCTAATTGAAATGGTATCTAGTATTAAAAAAAAATCTTTGTATTGTGGAACCTGTAGGTTTCATTGCAACATACTATTTGGCATATGAAAAATAAAGTCAGAAACTTTGTGTGTATGTGTATCTTAGGTCTTTATTAGTGACATACTAACAGATACCCTGAAAAATAAATTAATGTAAAATTGAAACAGAAATAGCAAATGTATGTTGGATTTATTGCTCTTGATGTAGTCTTGGGTATTTTCTAGCTGGATTTGATTGTAATTATGTAGAACTCTGGTTTACTTCTTAAATATCTTAATTTCCAGTAATTAATCTGTGCTGAACATTCATGGAACTCCTTTGCATTTTTCCTCTGTGTCTCTCCTTCAAGCTGTAAGCATTCATTTTCACCTCGGCATTTAAACAAAGATGTGTCCCCAGAAAATTAAGCCAAACAGTATAGAGCCAGTGTGAACTTCAGATTTGAGTATTCCAGGCTTAGCTTGTTGGTTTAATGCATTTTTGTTTTTGTTTTTGTTTTTGTTTTTGTTTTTGTTTTTGTTTTTGTTTTTGTTTTTGTTTTTGTTTTTGTTTTTGTTTTTTTTTGTCTTCCAAACTTAGTGCTCAATAAATGGCAAATGAACCCATATGATAGAGGATCAGCTTTTGGTGAGTTGTCTCATTGTTCACTTGGTAATGTTCATTTGATGGAAAAATAATCTAGAACAAAGTATGCATGAAAATTTCTTTTAAAACCAGTTAGAGGGAATTTCTTCAACTGAAACTGTTTTGTAATTTTCAGCGATTGGATCAGATGGTCTGTGTTGTCAAAGCAGAGAGATAAAAGAATGGCATGGATGCAGAGCAACTAGAGGTGTGACTAAAGGTAGGTATAAAATTATGTATTTTGGAGACTCTTCTAGAAGTTTCAGCTGATACAACCTAATTTTCACCTGTTATAAATGTATGTGGTTGCATATAAAACTTAACGTCCACCTGAGCAAATACACCATTACTGGCAGGAGACTTTGGGATGACAAATACACACCTTGTTTTGTAAATTACCTTTTTCCTTATATGGGATTGAGTTAGAGGAGACAATCATAACTATTATTCATTAGAATGCATTTTATTAAAGTGTTACTAATAGGAAAATAGGTACTCATACAGTTCTTTCAGTAGTTTCCTTGCACACTTCACAGACACCTGCATGCACAAATTTCATGGTTATATGGTTGGAGCAGCAGTTGAGAAATCAATCTTACCTATTTACCTTTAAGTAGAGTCATACTGATACTCCACTGGTTCTAAATGGGTGTTCAGAAAGACTCTCAAACAGTCTCATTTGATCTGGTGTGCAGATGATCCTGTGGTTTGTACTTAGAAGACAGTTGGGTGTGGTTCAAGTTACACAGCTAGTTGTTGATTCTATAGTGCATGCTCGTGGTCTTGTACTGATTTGGCAGACCACTGATGTTCTGAGTTTATCAGTTCTTGTGGATTCAGTAGAACCACTGATATCTCTAGCTTATCACTCCTTTGGAGCCTTTCACACACTGCCTCTCCTCTCAGCATGTACTTTTTTATTGCCTGCTCTTTGATAATCTGCTTCTTCATTACATACACAGGTCCCTAGAAAATCTTTTTGCAGTAACACAATTGGGGATTTTGTGGCACTTTCAGAAGGGGTGGAAATGCTAGGCTTGTGTAATCTTGGAAGAAGCAAAACTGAACCACCTTGAAACTGAATTGAAATTTAGGTGTTTTCAATTACTTTCTCTTTTAAAGGGAAGTACTACTATGAGGTTTCTTGTCATGATCAAGGCTTGTGCAGAGTTGGTTGGTCAACTATGCAAGCTTCACTTGATTTAGGTGAGTTTCCTTCAGAGGAAGAATCCTGTAGACAGTTTTTATGTTCACATGGAATGGTTAAAGTCCTATTCTGGTGTTGCAGAGGATGGACTCCTGTGGAAGGATACCAGTATTGGGAAGTTTAAAATACTTTTATGTACCTCCTGCAAGAGGAGGTCTGCTTAGGTGTCAGCAATGTTTCTTGTCTCAAGTAACCTTTGCCCTTTTATTTCAGTTTTTTTTTTTAATGAAGGTGACTGAAAACTGGTAAAATCAGAGAATGTGTTGATACAAGAATACTGGTTTAACATGTATGAAAGCTAGAAGTATTCAGTACTGTGCTGTTGGTTTTGGTATTTTTGTTGCTTGGGGGTTTTTTTTGGTTACATTTTATAGAGGTTTTGGTTGCCAGTACAAAGACGACAAAACATAACCTGGCAACCAGAAGATAAAAAACTTGTCCTTTTTCTTGTCTTCAGGCACTGATAAATTTGGTTTTGGCTTTGGTGGCACTGGTAAGAAATCTCACAACAAGCAATTTGACAGCTATGGTGAGGTAAGCTTGAATTGCATATTGATAGAAATAGTAAGCATTTTGCATGTTGGATCTGTACTCTAACAATCAACTGTCTTTTGTAATAGTGCTTACTTTTAGGGGAATGTCACTGGACAAAAATACCATGAAACATTGAACATTTTGGAATAGAAACACAGTAACAGATCTAACAAAGTCAGTTATCAGCTTGAAGCTTATGACTGTGGCTAGACTGCAAATATATTGACTCTTATTTGCAAGATAAACCTTTTCTGCATGTTATAGATTGGAAGTTAACTGATCTCTTGGATTTATTTCTTGACTCATTTCAGCCTTAGCTTGAATAACACCATTCCATCTGTATACATTAGTGAGTAAGTGAGGGCATCATATCCTGCTTACTAGTAGTCAAAGTAGTAGTCACACAACTCCAATATGTCAAAATGCAGCTTTAATGCTAATAAGATGTTATGCTCTGTATTTCTGGCTCTTGAGTTGGGTTTGTCATTAGAACTGTCACCTAAATGTACACTTCTGAAAATGTCTACCGGGAATGTCTGTGGTGGATTTTGTGTAGTGTGCCAATCAGAGTTCAGATGTTTAAGCATAATTCATATAAATATGAAAAATACAGCCAAAACTTAAATGTTTGTGGCATTAATGAACTCTCAGTGCCATAAAACTTGAACTTTTATGATTATTGTAGGTTTTTATAGTAGTGACTTCTGAGCTGTTGAATTAGAAGCATTTTATAATAGAGATTTTATTGAATAGCTGTGCAGTGAACAGATTTCAAGATATTTAAATGAAGTCTTTAAGTATACGTAACATGCATATGATACCTTCTGCAAGAGTTAAGAACTTTGTATCGTCAAAACATGTTCCTGTTTGATGCTCTAAGTTTAGATTTGCGTTGTTTAGTAAGTGCCTGATAAATGCACTTTTCCATAATACAGAGCTCTTCCAGGTAAATTACTTAAGTTTATCACTGTCAAAGTGTTTGGCTTTAAAGTAAGCTTAAAGCAGCAACAAATGTATAAAAGTATAAAAGATAAATAGGGCAGTTTACTGAAGATTTGTAATGAAATAAAAGTACGCATGCTGCTTAAGAGAGGTATTGTTGGAATAAATTGAAATTCTCAAAAATTAACAGTAAGAAGTGGGAACTGTAAAAGTTGATAGAATCTAAGCACTTAGTTTTCTTAATACAGTGAGCACTAAAGTGTCTTAGCTTCGCAAACTTCTCTTTGTTACAGGAATTCACTATGCATGATACAATTGGGTGTTTTCTAGACATAGATAAAGGGCAAATAAAATTTTCCAAAAATGGTAAGTTTTATTCACTTTCTTCTTTGGAATTTTATTGGGATGCTTATACTAGGGGGAGGGGTAAGGAGGGAAACGCAAACACAGGTGGAGTCTGACCAAACTAACCCTGCTTTCAGGGAAGGACCTCGGCCTTGCATTTGAAATCCCACCACACATAAGGAACCAAGCGCTCTTTGCAGCCTGTGTACTAAAGGTAATTTAGGAATATCACAGATGTGCAAGATAGTGAAAATTGTTTTAGTTTTGGTAATCAACTACTTGTGTATAAAATTTGTGTGGATAACTGATTCCTAATACCAGTGCTAACTTGCCTGTATCAAACTTCGATGTACTTCAACAGTTATAAGCAAAGAACTTGAAAGTGCCAGAATTCCAGTTTCTTTCATTCTCAAGTCTAATATTACAGTAGAGTTGTAGTACCTCTTTCTGGAGTTTCCATGGATTTGTAAACTTTGCAATAGTTTTATGTAGAAGAATTTTTGGAGCTAGAGCCACACCCAGAATGTCTGGTAGGTTTTAGGTGACTTGGGGAAGGGGAATATGTAAGATGGGAGAAAATTCCACCTTCCCTCCTCAATTAGCTGGTTCCTCATGGGGTAATTAATTATGGAATTATTTCTCAAGTGGTCTCTTGAATCTGTCTGTATGACACAACTTTGTTGAAATGTAGAATGCTGAACTGAAATTCAATTTTGGTGAAGAAGATTTCAAGTTTCCACCAAAAGATGGCTATATTGGTCTCTGCAAGGCTCCAGATGGTAACGTTGTAAAGTCACAACACTCAGGTAAGTTTGATTTTTAAATGTCTCTTGGTTCTGTGTCAGACTGTGTTACACAGCATCTCTTGGTCACTTCATTTGCTTCATTACTACTGCATTCAAAGTCTTACAGTAATCTTCCTAGCAGCAAAATTAGTGGGGTTTTTTTAAATATTCCAAATTGTCTTCATCTCAAACCACAAGTAGTCTGACATTCTGAATTTAGAAATGCATCAGATAAAAACAAAAGCTCAGCTCAGTTACAAGGCAGTATCATATTAAAAACAAGCGTGTATGTGTTTAAGCTCTGCAATAAAATTAATTATTCTGCATGGCCAGTATACCCACTATTATGGCAAGATTTACTTGTAATCTTTGCATATTAATCTGAAGCTTTTCATAATTGAGTAATAGCATCACCTTATAATGGAGCATATAGAATCATGAGGCATTAGATGATTAGTAGAAAATCTAAGTTTGTTTCCAGTAAAAAATTCCAGCATAGGAATGTAGTTTATATTAATGGCCTGCTTTTTCACTTAGGAAATGCACAGGTTGTTCAAACACAGAACCTTCCCAATGCTCCAAAAGCATTGATTGTAGAACCATCAAGAGAGCTGGCAGAACAAACTTTGAACAATGTGAAGCAGTTCAAAAAATACGTTGATAATCCCAAATTAAGGTAACAATGCATCTGTTATAATTGCATGTATGGTATTGTCCAGGGACATGCCTCCATGGTAGGGGGTGGGGGTGTTCCACTTTGTAGCTAAGTGGACCTTCATCTGCAGTGCTACCAATGGTAACCTCAGTAATACCTGCTACCAACTAACCTTCTGACTTTTCAGCTACAGTAAGACTAGTTAGGAGCTTTCTGGTGTGTTTCATCTATGGACTGCATGTTTCTGGTGTGATGAATTTTTATTTTTTTTAATTTCCCCAGATTACCAAAGGTGTATCGTACCTAATGTTTTGAATTACTGTGCTTGCAGGACAAACGTTTTGGTGATTAGGATGGTGATGCAGTTCTGAAAACTGACATCTCTAGGAGCTGCTTCTGCCTAAAGTTGTTTCTCTTTTGACTGTGCTCATAAAACTTAAGTAATGGTGTCTATATTCAAAACTGCAGTCTAGTGTTTTTACTAGAATTGCAGGGGAGTAGCGATGGGGAAGGGCAAGCTATGCTGAAAGATTCATGTAGTTTACGATTATTGGGATTATTTGAATTATTTCAAGAATACAAGAAACTTGTTAATTTGCATTTTAGATTTTTAAGAAACAGGTTCTTTAAGATTCAGTTGGTTAAGGCGTTAGAGTTTAATACAACAGTGATAACCAAAATCAAATACAATTTGTTAACAAAACTTTCACTTCTTGAATTAAAGTACTGTACACTACATATGAAGGGACCAATTTATTTTTTTCCCTGTTCTTTGTAAAATTACTGTTCAGAGCTGTTAATCATAAGCTACTAACAAGGATCTTCAGGCAGATGTTTATCATAGCTCTTGAATATAAGTTGATAAATGTCAAAATCTATTGATGTAATTTTAGGGAACTGTTGATTATTGGTGGGGTTGCTGCAAGAGATCAACTCTCTGTGCTGGAGCAAGGCGTAAGTTGATTTTTTGATCATATCATTTAATACTTTGGGTTAAGAATAACTGTTGTTGTTAAATAATAGTCGTTGGGCTTCTTTTAACTCATGTAAGCCCGATAAATAGAAAATGCAATTGATAGACAGCTCATATCTAGCATTTGTTGCTTTACTTCCTTGGCAATTGTCAATCCAAATGCTTACAGGGCTTGGTCAAATTCTGTTGTAGCATGAGTGCTGAGGATTTTAAAGGTGTAATTTTTTTGCCATTTGTCCCTAACTGACAAGGCAGATGGTTTTCCTATTTTGCTCCACATTTTATGTGAATGAAACTGGTCTGTGATTGCCAGAGTCAGCTTGCACTGCAAACCAGTCCTACATAGAAGGAACTGGTCAGGCTTCAACAGGATGGGATGTACAGTCAATTCAGTCATGCTGTAGAGGTAGCTTATCCTTTTTTTAATTATGACTTATTTTTGGAAGTGAGACCATGTCACCGTTGATAAGCTTTCTCAGTGATTCTGGCTCCCAAAATACAAGTTTTGTCCTTCAAGCTTGAACTGGAAGATTGCTTACTTGAAGATTGTGAAAATTTTATTGGGCAACTTGGAAGTTGTCCTTGATTTGCATGTGATGGTGGGAGTGTAGACCAGATGACCTCAAGAGATGTTTCTAACCCAAGTTATTTTAGGATTCTATGAATTTATAATTAATATGTAATAGAGCATCATACTGATAATTATCTCATCTTAAATTTAGACAAATCCGCTAATGCTTCTAGTTATGGGACCAATTCATGCTCTTATGTATTTCATAGGTGGATATTGTTGTTGGAACTCCTGGAAGACTGGATGACTTGGTCTCAACGGGAAAGCTTAATTTATCTCAAGTTAGATTCCTGGTTCTGGATGAAGCTGTGAGTATAGAACTAATTGATAATTAAGTTTGCCTCTTAAATGTAATATGACATTTCCTAAATGAGTCAGTGAAACATTGTTTTAGAGCATTTGTTGTTTTAGTGTGGAATAACAGCTACCTATAGACTGTTCCACATTAATGTTACTGTTTATGACCATAGTAACTAACCTATGTATTCTTTCTCCTTGTAGCCCCTCTGTCAGTTTCTTTTTTTTATAGAGAAATATACTTCAGGCTGTATTCACAAGGTAGTGAAGTATGTCCCTGTCACTGTGTAGGGAGCTTGATAGGACAAAGATGGGATGAGCATTTTTGATTACCCAGCAGGTCTTGAAGGCAATGAATGTTGTAGCCAACATGCTGTATAATGAGTGCCTCTCTCTCTGATCTGTTATAGTACTACTGAATATTCAACAAAGATTAACTGCTTTGGGGTATTAGCTAGAAGAAGCTGCTGAGGCAGATGGTCATTAACTTGTGAAGCACAGCAGCTGTACTTGTATACTCCACATTTTTGCTTTTCTCCCTTCCTTGGTAATAAAATCCCAGCCAGGCACTGACCTGTCCAGCTAGTTAAGAAATTTTTGAGATTACAAATGTATTGCTTATTTAGCTCAAGTTTATAAACTGAGAAATAAGAATAGCAGCTTTATTTCTGCTATTTTGTTCCCATGTAGGATGGCCTTCTCCTCCAAGGTTACTCAGATTTCATAAACAGGATCCACAGTCAAATTCCTCAAATAACTTCAGATGGAAAGAGACTTCAGGTATAAAATTTATCCACGGTTTTTGTGTTTTGGGGTGGGTTGTTTTGGGGCAGATTTTTTTCATGTGGCTTGCACTGTTTTCAGTTGTTGGTTATTACATGACATGGAGCATGCTTCTTTGAAGTAGAGTTTGTTATACCTCTTGTCCAAAATTAACATGGGTTCATTGGATTTTGGTAATTGTGAATATGTATTTTTAGGATTCTAGATGTCAAAGCCCAGTGTTTTAGCAGTATTTGAGCTATTTAAATGTAAACACATCTGAAAAATCTTCATTTATCAGTTCTCAGTAATTCTTCCTCTTAAATGTCTTCCTCTTAAATAATTGGACTTTTGTAAGAGAACAGTTAAGTAATTTATTTTGTCAGCTGGGTGGCTCCTGTGATGAGGAGAGGAAGTCGGGGACTCTTTCTGTTGTGCTACATTATGCTATTCAATTATATAACATTCTTCAGTTCTTCTGTCACTTTTTTTGCTGGGAGACTCTGATATTTATCCATCTGGCTTTTTTTCTTCTCAGGTGATTGTGTGCTCTGCCACACTACACTCTTTTGATGTGAAAAAACTATCTGAAAAAATCATGCATTTTCCCACCTGGGTTGATTTGAAAGGAGAAGATTCTGTCCCTGAAACTGTACACCATGTAGTTGTGCCTGTAAATCCAAAAGCTGACAAACTCTGGGAAAGACTTGGCAAAAATCATATTAGAGTAAGTGGTCTATACGTGAAAATTATTTCAGTTGGGGTCTAACGTTGCATGATCTTTGCCAGCTGCTGAAACAACTTGATGTATCTGAAATGGTTTGTGCCATGAAAAGTCAGCATCATAATATTGGTGATGCTGTAACACTGTTTATGAACAGCTTGGTCTTACAAACATGAGTCAAGAAGATCTTGATAGAGCAACATTCTGATTTTTATTAGAGAAGAATGGCACCACACTGCTTTTTAACTCATTTTGCAGTAATGGTCTGTGGCCTAACTGTAATTAATACCCTTTTTTCCTGATAGAGCAGGGGAAGTAAACCTTCCGATAGATAATTCTGTAAGCTAGTTTTGTCTCTATGTGAGAGCAGTTTTTAGGGGGGTGGATTTCATCTTGGACTACAGTTGAGACTAGTTCTAAATTAACCTGGCACCTATTCATGTGAGGTCATGGTAGTTTATGTCTTTAGTTCTGAATAACCTGGGACTGTGGTTTCATTCTCAGCAGCTCTTACACAGTTTACTAAGTAGGTTTTCTTAGCACCTCATTATCTCTGGAAATTCCCTTTGTTAGGTTTGTTAAAGGCATTTCATTAGATCTTAACAGGAATTTATTTTTCATGGGGTTTAGGTTTATATCCAATTCAGCCTAGCTTAGGGAAAAAGATAGGGAACAACTGTGTGTATGATTTAGCTGTATTTATAGTACACTGTTCTGTGGTGTGTTTTTAATTTATCACGTTGTTTAAAAGTGGTTTGTGTCCAGAGTCTGTATAAATAATTTTGTCCTTTGTTTTGTGATCAAGTTTCATGTGCTTAAACTCAAGACTTTTCATTAGCTAAAGGCAGATTAGCTTGTCTGGTGGGAGAACAGGATGCTAAGGTTACTTTGGATTTAATTTCTTGCTAATTACAAATTAATCGAGTCAGATATTTCCTCTGTGAAGTATGGACCGATGACCAGAGGTTTATTTGTTTTGTTTTTTTTCCTAGACTGATGAAGTACATGCAAAAGACAATACACGACCTGGTGCTAACACTCCAGGTAATCAGCAACACTAGTAAAGTACTAGCTTGTGAAATAATAAATTGTAAATGTTATGAAGTAAAGCTAAATTATAGTAGACAGCAGCCTTGAGTCAAGTTTCTCCAAATCTTTATTTCTACATTTCTGTATTTTTGAAGAGAAATGTTTCTGTAATTGGGGGAGAGTAAGAGGGGAGATAGAAAAGGACTTGACTCTATGTTTTGCAAGCATGTAAACAAGTGCTTGTTTGGTGTGTGTAGGTAACCTGAAACTTCTGAGTGGTTTTGTTCTTTCTGTATTATGTTGGAGCAGGTAGAGGATGGTGGAGGAAAAGAAAACAACAACATGTAGGTTTAGCTCACTTGCTCTACTAATAGAAGTTTAACTGTTTACTGAAAAGCCAGAGGAAACTTAAATGTGTACAAAGGCTCATCATATTTTTAAACTATTTGAATGAAATAACTTCTTTACTTTTGCTTAGAAATGTGGTCTGAAGCTATTAAAATTCTAAAAGGAGAATACACTGTTCGGGCAATTAAAGAACACAAGATGGACCAAGCCATTATTTTCTGCAGGACTAAAATAGATTGTGATAACATGGAGCAGTACTTTATCCAACAGGGTGGAGGTAAGACCAAACCTCTCCCCCTGAAAAAAAGAAAAACAGCCTTATTCTGCTTACTTTCCTCTTTATCCCAAAGCCAAAATCATGATAGAGGTCACCAGTATCTGGACACAAAACAAATTAAAATTATGCTTAAGTTTTTTGTCATACTGGCTGGGCATAAAAGTCAGGGGGTTGTATTGGGGAGCTGCAGGGGTGCCCTTTGTGGGAGGAGGGCTGTTGCTAGGGGAAGGGAGCACAAGAAGAAATGTGTGTGGATGACAGTACACATAAGGAGACACAGAAGAAATGTGAGAGAAAGCACAAGGGGACCCTGAAAAGGGAGCATGTGAGAAGGGTATAGACACATTTGGAGAACCAAGGGAAGTTTAGACTAGGAAGAGGTAAGGAGACATGCTTGCACAGACCTTCTTTTGGGAGGGCAGAAGGAAAGGTGATTGTTTTAATTATTTTGCTTTTCCTTAATGCCTGTGTTGGTAACTAGAAGCTTATGTTAATTTCTAATAAATGCAGTGAAATTCCTGAGTTGAAACCTTTTCCCATAACATAACTTTTTTTTTTTCCAGTTCTGTCTAGGGATGTGTCATAACATTTTTATGATGTTATTAATGCATAGCAACTCTTTCAGGCCCTGATAGGAAGGGACATCAGTTCTCATGTGTCTGTCTGCATGGTGACAGAAAACCTCAAGAAAGAAAGCAAAACCTGGAAAGATTTAAGGTAATGCAGCAGATTGTTGAAGACATTTCCCTCATTTCCTGATATCTGAAATTATATGTTACTTTTTGTTGCTAGTGCACCATTTAAATTAAATTGTGAGGTGGCATTTCTGTAGGTGGGAATTTATATTCCTGGTCAGTATGACCACTGAACTTTCACAGAAAGAAGCGGTGGTCTTACTTCCAGAAACAACACCTAAATTTAAGCTCTGTAGCAGATTACATTGTTTTTTAAAGTCTTGGGATCTTGAATATCTGAAAGTTACTTAAATATTAGTTTGGTTTTAAGCCATTTATTGATTTATACTTGTCTTATGTTGTTTGGGAAAAAAATCAAGATGTAAATTAACTTGGGTTATTAATGTTCAAAAGCAGTGTTGCACCGTGGAAGAGCTTTATGTGGAATGTCCCTAAATGTACAGAGGTGCTCAAGGTGAATTAAATGTGAAGGACTGCTGTTTCATTGCTTGGGATTTTGTTTGGTTTATGTAGCACAACACTTCCTTGCATCTCTCTTTTCACAGAGAGGAGATGTCCGTTTCTTGATCTGCACAGATGTTGCTGCTAGAGGAATTGATATTCATGGTGTTCCATATGGTAAGACCTAACTTTTAAACTAAGCTATTGAAATGCATACAGCTTTAATATATTTGCAGCCCTGAGCACTAGTTAAAATAGGTATGTGACTTACAGCTTCATTTTTAAAAGGTCATAGATCTTAAAGGCTTAAACCAGACAACTTTGATTGTTCACCAGACATTCTCAAATACCTGATGATTTGTGTTGTTGGGGATTCTTCATTTGTTTTTTCCATTCTTGTCAAAAAGTAATTATGGAGAAAGCAGTTTTATAGTGGAAGCCTGAAACATAGATACTATAGATAGTTGTAATAGCCTATTCACACATTTTGTGGTCTGAGAGGAATTGCAGCAATCAAAATCATATTATTTTAGGTGTCTGGTCTATGACAATGTTTTATGAATATTGTCTGAATATTTTTCTAAAAATCTTTTATTCTCTGTGGATTGTATCTTACACAGTTATCAATGTCACACTCCCTGATGAAAAACAGAACTACGTTCATCGAATTGGGAGAGTAGGCAGAGCTGAGAGGTATGCATGTGTTCAGAGTACTCACCATGTTTCCTTGATTCATTATTACTGTTTGTTGGTTCAGAAGTTGGCAGCATTTATTGAAATGATTTTTCTTTCTCCATTCTTCCCTAATACTTCAGGATGGGTTTGGCAATCTCCCTTGTGGCAAAAGAGAAAGAAAAGGTAATAATTGAACAGAGGTCATTTATTGAAGTGCTGTCCACAGCTGATAATCTGACTTTAATATCCTGCATTGGAAAATTGCTTGTTGGTTTTTGCCTAAGTGAAAAGGAACTTAAATAGATATCTGAATTCTTTTTCATGCTATAATTAATCAAAGTGGATGTATTGCACTATTTCACAAAATTTACAAGTTATTTTCCCTTATTTCTAGGTTTGGTATCATGTATGCAGTAGTCGTGGAAAAGGGTGTTATAATACTAGATTGAAGGAAGAAGGAGGTTGTACCATATGGTACAACGAGATGCAGGTAAATGTTTTGCTTAACTAGAACATTCCTATTCCTCTAAAAGACTCATTTAGCTGTGTAGTAGAAGTACAAAGCTAGTTTGGAGTGGTTATAACCTTTGATTCCATCTGAAGAAAAAATTAGAAAACTTTGGAAGTTACACTTCCCATAACAGTTTTCTTTAATTATAAAAGCGTATTTTCATATTCTCAGACAGTTCTGTTGGAGACTTATTTTTCAGCTTCTCTATTCCTAATCAAATGCTACTAAAGTTACAGAATGTTAGTTACACATTAGATGGTTTGTTGCAAAATTATGACTTAAAACTTGCTTCTCTAACCTGGAAATAGTGTGTCACTTATGTACCTTTTCACTGAGAGCTGTATGTCAAGTATAAATACTTGTTAAATTCACAGCAGCTTCCCCTCTTTCTACATTAAAGAGGAGTGAATGATGTATCTATGGTAAAATAAGCTTGGACTATGAGCTCTTTATTATAGCCCCGCTCACATAAGCAGGGTATTATGTAAAATAAAGGTTTATAGGTATGGTGAAAACATACTGAAGGTGGAAATGAACTTACGTAGTCCATTTGAGGAAAAAAAAATGCATTTGTCTCTAGTGTCAACAATCAAGTTGTTTTCAAGTTGTATAGTTCCTGTTAAAGCTACTTGAATGTAACTGTTCAGAACGGTAGTCTGAAGTTTTGGACCATGAGAGCCATTAACAGTACTTTAAGACTTCCTTTTTTTTCTGTTTTTTAGTTGCTGGGGGAGATTGAAGAACACTTGAACTGCACTATTGCCCAAGTTGAGCCAGACATAAAAGTACCAGTAGATGATTTTGATGGGAAAGTTACATATGGGCAGAAAAGAGCTCTGGGTGGTAAGGAATTAACTACTTCTGGGTTACTTTGCTGTGCATTGCTCAGTTTCATAGTGTCTGCTGTGTAACTACAGAATGATAGATTAAAAAAACTTGTTTTCTGCATTTGTCACATGCAGTCTATGGGTTGCAAATGACTGAAGTGCTTGTATGCCTGTGGTTTTGCTTTGTTCTGTTTGAGTTTTTTTGTTCTGTTTGTTCTGTTGGTTTGTTGTTTTTTTTTTTTTTTTTTTTTTTTTTTTTTTTTTTTTTTTTTTTTTTTTTTTTTTTTTTTTTTTTTTTAACAAGTTACCAAAGTTACTTTAACTTTCTGAATGACTATGGTTAAGTATGGTTAAGTTCTCCTGGAAAACTGCTTTGAACACATCATTTAGATTGGGTCTCTTTTGGCAGGTGGACTGTATAAAGGCCATGTGGATATTCTGGCACCCACAGTACAAGAGTTGGCTGCCCTTGAAAAGGAGGCTCAGACATCTTTCTTGCATCTTGGCTATCTTCCTAACCAGCTGTTCAGAACATTCTGATGTGCCTCACTTGAGACAAGGCTTGAGTTAATAAATGCTCTACCCTGCAAATGCAAAACTCCCATCCTGTCTGAGTAGCAGTAGTCAGAAAAATACTAAAATTAAATATACTTCTTGCATGATGAACAGAGTGTTCAGCATTGTTAATGCTGTTAGCTGTTGTCTTGATACAATAAAACAAGTCAAAGATTGAATAGTTTATATCTTCTTTTGCTCTTTTGCCTTACCTTGAGGACCTATTTACAAAATCATTCTTTGCATAGCGTTTTGATTTACTGAAAGTACAAGTATAGTTAAATTGAGAAGAAGAATAGTTTCTTTTCAGTATATATGTTAAAATTACTTAACTGGCTGTGTACTGTTATTTTTAATGCAGGATGGAGAACTTTTTATAGGTGCATCTATATTTAGACAGCTGTTAAAGACATTGACAGAGGAAAAAAAACCTAAAACACAATTTCCTGAAGTATGCATTCAAAGCTATTGGTTATCCTAAATCTAGGTTAATGACTGCATTTTGTTTCTGTGATACTATAGTTTTCAAAGTGAAAGTGTCTAAAGTTTCTAAAATTGATCTTGTACAAAGAATTCTACAATCCTGAGTTCACAGGAAAGTAACATACTAGTGTCAAATGAGTCCTAAATCTTCAGGAAAAGGTTTTTCATTAAGCAGGAAAGGTTGAAGTACTTAATGCCTCTTGTGCTGCTGTTGAATTTGTTCACACATTGTTACTGCAGTCTCATTTGGATTTGCTTTTTTTTTTATTTTGGAGCTGCTTTTTCTCTAGTTACTCCTCTAGTGGAACATAGAGATTTCAGTGACTGCCTGCAGATTGTCACCTAAAATATCAAAAGTGACTGGAGATGCCTGTCAACTCAGAGTGAATTTAACCTTTTGTCTTCCTCCTGGAGACTTAGTCACAAAACATTCAGTCTCCTTGCGAAAACCAGTGAAGGCCAGATGGAACTCAGGTTGAACAAAGGAACAGATTGTGGTTTTCTGGTTTGTTTTTTTTTGTGTGTCGTGTTACCTGGAGGGGGCAGACCTGCGAGTTGTGGCTGTTCTAATAAAATAATAAATCTCTCATTAATTTAAACAAATTTAAAAATTAAATTTACTGTGACTGTGTCATGTTCTCTGATCCTGAACTGGTCATTGTGGAATCCTGCCTCTCAATACCTTTTCTATCCTTTATACTTGGGGGGCGGGAAGAAGGGGGGGACACATGGGATGCTTATCCTTGAAACTTGGGAAGAAAAGTTCTACCTAATTTGTATTGGCCTCATCAGATGAGGAATGAAATATGTCAACTATAATAGAAGTCAACCAAAATAAAGTCATTGCAGTGCCTAAAATAATTCTAGATAAAGCAGAAAGCAGGTCATGCATGCTTGCAAACTGAAGCTGAGTAAAAACAGTATCATCTAGTTTAAAGTGGGCATATATATATTTAATAGGGGATCACTTTTAAATTGGAGAAAATGGTTGGTGGATGGCATCAAAGTCTTGCAAGCATTGAGCTTTTTGTTCATGTAACATTTATTCTAAATCTACTATGTATTTAAAGTGCTGATATCTTTCAAGATTAGTTGTATGGTACCTAAACTGCAGTGACTATTGAGCATGGCTTTTCAGTCCTAAAATAAAACTGCTTCAGCCATACAACCTTGGTGTTCTGCATTCCGCTGTAGCAGTCCTTTTTCTCCTTAGTAGCTAGTGCTATACTTGGGCATGCCAATACTTAACTTAAAATTTCTTTTCTATGGTGTAAGAGCTGAAATTACTAAAATAGCCTGATGTTTTCAGGAGGGCTTTGCTAGTGCACCTTCAAACACTGCAGCGTAAGGGAAGGTACAGGAGCAAAGAGTTTCTGGTTGAGAAACCTTAAAGATTGAGGAATCAGAAATTTCACTATATCTTCTGCTAAATGATAAAATCTCCACTACCTTAGTGAGTAACCTCTAGAAAAAACAGATGAGATAGCATATGAACTGTTTACAATTGTTTTAATGTATCTGGTCTGGGTTTTTATATTATTTTTAGTTACTGCTGTCTTAAACACTAGGAAGATGAACTTCCTGGAAAATGTCTTTCTTCAGAAACTATGGTTATTTTAAAAAAAAATAAAAATAAATAAGCCTTTAACTTAAACGTAAAACTAAAATCATTTTACACCCCATTAAGTTCAGACAGTTGTCCCTGGATGTTCAATGTCTTTACTTTTATTTCAGAATTCACATGCCTTTTTATACCTAGTAAAATAAGTGATAAGCCATGTATAGCTGGATAGGCATGGCTCCAGTTAAAACTACCTACCTTTCCTGAGCTGACTGGCTTTCATACCCACAGATGAGGTACAAAGATATTTTCCCACTGGACATTAAAGTCAGCAGATGTGCAAGAACAGAATTACTCAGGAATATTGTGCATATATCCTAATACTATTGGGAGTATTCCAGGTGATATGCAAAAAGTCCTTGTAATTAGGTACTGTCTGTCTTTGTACGTGCATGTGTTTATATATGTATAGGCTTGTGTGTGTGTGTATGTATGCTACATGTTAGTTGTCTGACCCTTGGCCGCCTCTTGGTGGTGCTGATGCTTCACGTATGGCATGCGAGGCCGTTGCCGCCGGTACCCAAGCCTGCTGCTCCCAACTGGGTCAATTACATTCTCCCTATTTTTTTTTATTTTATTTTTTTCTCCTTAGAAACAGACAAACTCCTAAACAAGGAAGAGCTTAAAGCTCTTAAATCTGTTTGTGTGGAGTACAGACTCACGATGGAGGGCCCTTGCTTCACTGGCTGACTTCTTGTTGCAGCTTGAATAAACATGCAGTCTAAGCTGTTAAGATGGTTAACCCACTAACTTCTGTTTTAAATGGCTTGCTCCTTGTCTGGACACAACGTTAGTTCTTGCTACTGTACATCTCAAATCTGTGTTTATTTTTCTTCTCAGTGCTGATTTCTAGGGCTGGCTAACTGAAAACAGCACCAAAAAAAATACTTTCATAAACGCCCCCAGCAGTATTTGTTGCCGTTTACTGGCTTTGGCATTCTGTAAGCAAATCCCATGTGGGGATGCTTGCAGTGCTTTAGCTTTTCTGATCAGAAGGGGAAAATGTTGGAAGTTCAAGATTAGCCTAAGTAAAATGAGCAAAATAAAATTCTAGTGTTAAGCTTTTTCTCCCCTCCCCCCAGCCCCCTATTTTAATAGCTGTAAAGCTGGGAGATGGTGACATTTGTTTTTTTGGTTAGTGTTTTGAGTTGATCAGTTGCTTATTGGAGCACTCTTGTTCAATAGATTTCTATTCTTGACTGATTTGTTTAGTACAGTGTCTGGAGAAAATTCTCTTTCTTATAGGATGATTAACTATTCATTTGAGTATTTATAAGTACTGGTAATAATCCTTCTTTGTTTTCCTTTACACTCCTATAAAGGTTCCTTTTATGGAAGGGAAAAGGATACAGATGGTGTTTGCCACTCAGTGTCCAAGCGGCTGCACTGGGGTACCCTTTTAGTACACTCCAAAGGCAGCAGTTCACTGGTCTCTTATGCTTTAAGTATGGTTCTGTTTTGCTACTGTGAAAGCAGACGAAATTGCTGCTGGCAACACAAAACTTATACTCCAGTCTTCTCATGTTTATGGGATCACACATACAAATAAATGTGCCTGGTCTATTTGAAGAGGTAGTAGGCCTGTGGTCACTACCATATGTGAAAACCCATATAATGCAGTAAGCTAGGCTCGTACTTAAGCCAGTTAGCAAAACAACTGCATCTCAAGTAGATTAGATAAGTGTAAAAAAGGAAGAAAAAGGGATGGTGAGTTCAAAGGCTGAGCCTTACCACAGTGTGTGCACCTTCCTGCCTTACACCTCCCTGTCTAGATAAGGAAAAGTGTAAAAGCTTGAGCCACTTAAATCAACCCTTTACAACTGCAATTAAGGCAACATTTGCCAATACACAGAAGGAAGATACACAAGGGGTGAGAGAGAAAGGAAAACCTATGGCTTGTAAGGAATCCTCCTCACAATAATGATTCTTTGACAAGTTGCTTGAAAGCTAAGTTACTACTTTGTGGAGCTGCAGGTGGTAACCCATTCAATGTATGATGAGCACGCTCTTAATCACTTCTTAAGATGGTTTCAGAAGATACTTTGCCTCTTTCCATCGACTTGCCAGGACAGATGGGGCTTTGAGCAACCTGGTCTGGAGGGTGTCCCTGCCCATGGTAGAGGTGGTGAAACTACATGAGCTTTGAGATCGCTTCCAACCCAAAGCGTTCTGTGATCTTGCACTGTTTCTTGTCTATAGCTCCTGGTTTCTTATGCATGTGGCCAGATCCACAGAGGAAAAAAATGAAGTAAAGAAATGCAGTAATCTGTTGAATGTCAGACAAGACTTGCAAGCTCTTTAATAATTTCTCTGCAGCTATTATATATTAAAGGCTGTTTCATGATTCCCAGCATGTGAACAAAATAGTCTTATAATGGCTGTTATTATGGAGAACATAAAAGGAACGTTCATGAAGCATACCCTATGACTACTGGTCAGTGTTGCTTACTGGGCTGCTGAAGACATGTAGCAGAATATTTCTCATGTCCTGAAGAGATTTGCTTGATCTAGTATTTGGCAGAAAAATTTAGAAGGACAAACAGCTAACTGATATAGGGAGAAAAAATTACTGGAGGTCAACTGTTTCTAGTTAGCTTTGAGCAAATACTGTTGTGAGTGGTGGGATGTGCTGCCTCTCCAGAAAAGACACAGGTCTCCTTCTTGTAGGTGCTGTGTTGTGATGTGCAGAAAATTCAGGTAGCCTGGAACATCTGAAGAGCATCAAGAGCTTGTGTTTAGACAAATCGAACCATCCTGTGTGTATAACAAAGTTTAATTTAAAAATTTTGCCAGGTGTAAAAATGCCATAGCGCTCATATTTCATAAACTGTGTTGCCGCTTCAGTCGCACTTTGCTGTCTTTTGAAAGCAATGAAGTGTTGTGTAACTGTCCAGCGATGACTGTCTCTGCCTGCTGACTGTTGCACTACTCAAAACACAGTGGGTGATTTGGATGGTATCAAAGTCATCCTTCCCTAGATCTGTGTTTGAGAACCTTTCCACCAGAGCTGTGGTTGTGTTAGAGTTAGTTCGTTTTATTGTCTGAGTTATGAATAAAACCAGGAGGGATAACAAAACCAATAGAAATTATATCAAAACTGCTTTTGTTGACATTTGTGACTATCTGGTATATTATCAATATTTTGTATGGCTGTCTGTTGGGTTTTAAGCAATATTTTCTATTTTTGAGAATTTCTGGTTATACTGAAAAAATGGTATTTTTAAATTAAGTGCTTCAAAATAGGAAGTAGAGAATTTGTTAGCATATAGTAATATGCAATTATGCTTTAAACAGCTCTGTACCATACGCAATAACAGGTTTTGGGGGGGATTATGGAATTTTAACCTTTTCTGTAAAATAAAAAGACTGAAGCTGCTCTTCCCTCCTTTATAGAAAGAGTTTTAAGCAGCGTTTGGCCAAAATGGTTAAAAAGAAGTAAGTTTCACAGAATGAGAGTCTCTTCACCTGGAGGTGCTGATCTCTGTTGGTATTTCTATCTACTAAGACAACAAGAACAGAATTTGAGTTAAGTTAAAAAATTGTAAGATGGTGTGAAGTGATCTGTGGTTGTCTGTCTGCAGCCTAAACTCTAGTTAGGAGTTTTGCCAATAGCCATTCTTGCCAGGTGGTGCTTTTACACTAGGGACCTTCATTTAGTCCATGTTTCTAAAACACAGTAATTCTTAGTATATGGTAAATGTACCTAATTTTTCTGTATTTTCTTACTGAACTTTAACTTTTGTGTTGTGTATGTACAAACAACATCTCCTGATGGCTTAGAAATGGTCTTTATAGCTGAAGAAGGAAAGAGTCCCTGTTAAACTTGTCTTCTTTTTTTTTTTTTTTAAAGCGTAATGCCTATGGTATCAGGAGCTTCCTCCATGTGTTTTACTTGCCTCATTTAATCACATAGGTAACTTATGTAAATGCTATGCTTCAGGATGCGGTCTCCTTAATAAAGCAGGAAATCCCTGGGAAACTCTCCAAATAAACACTGCACAGGCTACCAAAATGATGAGAAATACGGGATTGTATGTGAAACATTTTCATCAAGCTGATATGATATCCCCTTAAAAGTTGTCTTTTTTCTGAGAAGACATTAAATAATGTGACCTTTCTGCTTCTCAGACCGTGTGCTCATCCAGTTGCCTTTCTTGTTACTCTACTGATGAAAAGTGAGTTAAGTTTTACTTTTGTATAAGCAGAATTGTTTGCATGGTGGCTTTCAATTTACAGCTTTTGAAAAACAACCAGGGGCTAGAGAGAAAAGTCTACCAAGCTAAGATGGGGAAGAAACAAAAGCTCCCTAAAAGTAAGGAAGGAATGCGAATCAAATCCTAACTGAAACCCAAATTGCCAGTTTGAAAATAATCTTCTAAATAAGTGTTTCCATAAGTGACATGATTTGGAGTAATTAAGTTTGTGATGCCCAAATAAGCTGTGGGTTTAAGGTTATGAGCTTCAGAGATCAGTGTCTTATAATTTGAAATGTATGTGATAATCTTGACTATACAAATCAGTATGCAACAAATACAAATTCTCTTTACTGTCTTGTGTACTGCTATTGTCTAGAACAAATTAAAATAATGTGGTTTGATATGCCATGATGAAAAATCCTCTCACTGAAGCATCTGTATCTCAGCAAGATGTCAGTCTCTGTCTGCAGCTTGTTCCAAATCCCAACCTCAGCTATGTTCTGGTTCAGATTAGGCTTGAGTGAACAAAATAGAGTGAAACAGAAGGAAGCAGGAAGCAATTCAAACCCCCAGATGAGGCCATTCCAGTTTTTCCAGTTTAATAAGAACCTTAACAAATTGCCAACTCAGGTAGAAATTGTGGGATGTTATTCTCTCTTTTTATATAGTGGTGTTCTGTTGTTCAAAGCATTGCATCCAAAAGCCACACTTTCGCAGGCAATATTTGCCAAACTCAAGTCTCTCCCTCATTTATTTGAAGAAGAAATCCCCAACTCCACTAGACTATTTCCTGCATTAAGCTAATTAACCTTCACAGAGAAATTAGGTCTTGCAGAGGTGGTTATGTTTCCTAAGAGAGCAGCCGCAGCATTCCCGACAAGTGTTTGATGTGGAGAAAGAACATTTTTAAGGAGAATGAGTTAGTTTCTAAAGGTGCTACTGCTGTGAGGAACAATTTCCAGTACTATTTGCTCACCTTTGGTGTGTAGTGAGATGCTTGTTGTTGTATCGGCAGCAAGTATTCATGTTTTGTTTGCCAGGCAGACTTTAAAAGGCTTTCTTCTATAGTTCTTGTAGCAAAAGATATTTATGTGCAATATCAGGAATTGGCTTTTGATACTTTTAAGAACAGTTTTAATAATTCAACCTGTTCCTTTAATAAGAAAAAAAAACTAAGGAGGAAAGGACAAAAGTGGGCAAGGGCAGCCCAGTCAAAATTTAGTCTAATGCAGTGACTTGAAATAGTTTTTACCTGGAGTGATGGTTATGCAGTTTGTGTGTTATAGGTAAGCTCTTCCTTTTCCTCTGATGTTGGCATAAGAAGTTACCCTATTTCAGTCTTTCCTTTGGATAACAGATCATATTGTTGGCGCTTCTGCATGTGCCAGGTGCTGTGTCATTGCTCTCCCTTTCCTGTGGTGTAGGGGATGTGCACAAGGGAGAAGGGAAGAGATCTGAGGATATCAGTGGGGATACAGTGGGATGGCATTCCTCTGAGGAAACTTGCTAGTGTGAGACCTAATAAAGGGGCAAAATTAAGAGGAGCAGTAGCAGGCTACTGTAAATCATTCTGGATTTGATAGGGGCAGAAAAATTGGGGAATTACATGTCACAGTCTGCTTTGTTCTTCTGTAATTCTTGTATTGCCACTGTGGTAGGTGAGCAATTTCACAAAGCAAAGTAGTACCTTCCGGTACCCATCAGGAATGGCTCATTTTCCTCACTGCTTCTCCAAGGAGAGAATTATACAAGCTCTTGGGCTCAAAAACATTCTTTTACAGGAACAAGCAGGAAGGCTGGGGTAGGGAAGTAGTGATTATAATGAAGAAAGTAAGGAATTTAAGAAGATCCTGGATTTCTCTGACCACAAAACCCATTTCCTATTTTTTTTGAATGTGAAAAAGTTTTGCTGTGTCAGAAGCAGAGAGATGTTCTTCTTTCTGTTCCAAACAAACTGCCATAGGTACTCTGGTTTCTTTGAGAAACAAGGAGTGAATCAAGAGAGTTTTTCATGGAGTGTTTCATGTAATGAACAAGCTCATTACAGTCAAATGAATGCACGTAGCTGAGCAAACATGCTGAACTCTGGATTCATTGAAAGTGAGTTTAAACAGATTTCATGCCCTCAGAGGTAATTCCTGATGGTGGCAAAGATGTGTAATTATTGCTAAATTTACCAGCATAATTGAAGTCCTGTAGTCAATTACAGGTGATAACGCTACTTGTGCAACCTGACACAAACTGCCTAAATTGAAGGTTAGCCTGCTGGCTGTGTGTGTGGTTGCAGCTAATGGAGGTTGTGCTATGTTTGGAAGACTCACTAAATTCCTTCTTGTGCTCAGGAGTGGTGTGCCACACAGCCAAGGACCAGCCCAAGGACTATATTTTGGTTTGTATTTTGTCCTATGTCAAAGGTAAAATTTGAACAGTTTGTACATTGCAAAGGTCTAGAAAAAGGTTGCAGTGTTGATCTATTTTTTAATTTTCTCCTCCAAATAACTCATCTTCCCACGTGTGGAAGTCTGGGAGTAAACACAAGAGTGGTAGAGATGTTATTTTGAAATATTTTCACACTTGAATTTTTTTTCAACCTTATGTTTTGGTTTCTTTTACGAATGACTGGTGTTTTTTTCCCGTTCCTTTCTTCTTTGACCATATGCAGGTGTCACGTAAGAGTGCATGTGTAAGTACCAAGGAAAATAATATTTTCAAGGTCAAACTCCAAGTGAGATTTTCAAGGACAGCTTTGATTCAGAAGATGCTTTAGCCCTGAACTTAAGCTCGTGACAGTTCAAGTGCTAAAGCAGAGATCAAAACAAGAAGTTGCAAACAACTGCATTCAGAAACTGCTTTGATTCATGCTCTTGACAGTATTACTACTCTGGTAAATACTATTTCTACCACTTACTGTTTTCCATACTTTCACAGAATTACAGAATATTTTCAGTTGGAAGGGACCTTAAAGCTCATCCAGTTCCGACCCCGCTGCCATAGGCAGGAGCACCTTCCACTAAACCAGGTTGCTCAAAGCCCCATCCAACCTGGCTTTGAACACTGCCAGGGATGGGACAGTCACAGCTTCTCTGGGCAACCTGTGCCAGCATCTCAGCACCCTCACAGGGAAGAACTTCTCCCTATTATCTAATTAAAGTCTCCCTTCTTTTAGTTTAAAGCCATTCCCCCTTGTTCTATCCCTACATACGCTTTCCGTTTTCCTTGGTCTCTGGTTCAGAAAGAATAGCTCAGGGCAGGGTAAACAAGTGGTGTTTTATTGCATATCCAGGCCAACAGATAGGAATAGGAGATCAGGCTGGATGGCTCCAAACTGGATTGATCACGCTTCATGCCAAATAAAAATCTCCTGGACAGGTGGGGTGAAATTGAAGGAATGCTGATTTTTATTAACTAAGTGCACATTGATACTTCCTTAAAGAAGAGTGGGAGGATGTAGCCTGTCTGTGTTGCCACTAAGACTCCCAGATAGATTACATGCTTGACTGCTGCCATATGTTAGCTGAGAATAACATTGCATCCTGTCTGTAAAAGGGACCCTCATGAAGAATTATAGCCACCGCTCTTCTTTAGGCACCATTTTGCGCTGGATTTGACTTATAATTATCCCCATATATGTTTTCAAATGCTTTCAAGTTGACAAATTTCAAAAATTACCTATGGGCAGTTTAGTTGGCCTCAACACTACCTTGCTATCATTTTATTTGAGTTAAATTATTCCTTTGTTAAGGAATTATAGCTGAACAAAACCCTTGTACTCTTACTCACTTGCTGAAGGAGAGCAATAAAGCAACAAGACTATTGGAATCCAGCTGCCTTTCTATTTGGAAATAACTATTCAAAAATTTATTTCAAAGAGTGAAATAGATGATCACTTTGTAAAATCTTTGCATGCTGCTGTGCCTCATAGATGGGTTGCATTTGGATCACTGAGGTACCCCAGCAAGGGCTGTGTAATAGTGGTGGTTTGTGTTGCTCTTCTGTCTACAACTGCTGGGGATTTTCTTAAATGATGTTAATGACAATCAATTTTAAATGTTTTGGGGTTTTTTTTTGATTTAGCAGTGCATTTTTTAGTGCAAGGTTTAAGTCACAGAAGTCTTGAAGATACTATTATGCTACTGTTAAAAAGTCACTCTTTAAATTGCTTGATACGTTGCTAACAAATATCTAAAAAACTTTATTCTGTTAAAATGCACTGCAACTTTCTGAAACAGCACAGAAAATACCAAACTCAGGTTTAAAAATTAAATTGTACCATAAGAAACTCCAAACAAACAAACAAACAAAAAACCCCACTCCTGCAAGCAATGCTCTCTAAGGATTCCCATCTTGAAATCTAATTTGCAAAGTTGATACTAGGACCACACATACCTCATGTTTCTACATTAAGCTCCTATGAAGTTGAAACTGAATGAGGGATTTTCCCTTTCTATAAATTTGGTCTCTCCATGAAATGTGAGTTTATAGAATACAGAAAAATTTAGTTCATGCATATTAATCCTCTTGTATGCCAAGGAAACTTTTATGCTTCTCATAATGTAAGATAATGATGCTGTATATATTAAAACTTAAATATTTTATAGATGCAATTAAAAAAACCCAAACAATTACATAAACTTAAGGATCTGACTAAAATGTAAAAGCAAAGAAACTTGAACTCAGGTAAGAAATTCTGTTCTATATGATATTCTTCAGGATTTTCAAGACCACCATTGAGTGCTACTGGGTTGGCTGCTTTGCCTGATCTTGCATTGACCTAGGAAGAACCTAGGTCTTCTTCATATGTAAGTTCTATTTGTGAAGTTTAGTTATTTTTTTAAAAGGTAAGTGAAAATACAGATTTAAAATCTTAATTTTGGGGTTTACAGGAAACTGCCTACCATATGTGAATATATTTATGTAATGAGGCATACTAAATAGTTGTATTCATTTGCATTTATTTTATTATACGGGGGTGGGTGTTAAAAAATCATAGAATCATAGAATAGTTAGGGTTGGAAAGGACCTTAACATCACCAGGTTCCAATTCTCCTGCCATGGGCAGGGACACCTCACACTAAACCATGCCACCCAACGCTCTGTCCAACATGGCCTTGAACACTGCCAGGAATGGAGCACTCACAACTTCCTTGGACAAACCATTCCAGTGCCTCATCACCCTCACCGTAAAGAACTTCTTCCTTATATCCAATCTAAACTTCCCCTATATAAGTTTAAACCCATTACCCCTTGTCCTATTGCTACAGTCCCTGATGAAAAGTCCCTCCCCAGCACCCTTATAGGCCCCCTTCAATTACTGAAAGGCTGAAATCATATGCTTATCAAAGATGATGATGTTCAAACCTGTATGAAAAAAAAAATGGATTTATTTTGATTTTTTATTTAATTTTGTTTTGTTTCCAGGTACACTTCTGAATTGATTACAAGGTAAGTATTGCACCCATGGTAGAGCATAAGGGATTCTGGACTAGATCTAGAACAGCAGTGAGGTGCAGCTTAGTTTTTAAATTAAGTGCCTGATGTCCTGAAAAATGTTTTTAGATGCTGAATCCAAAGTTGCATCAGTTCTGCAAATAATCTCCTTTCTGAACTTCAAGCTTTCCAGCAAAGTCTTCCTTCAGAAAGTAACCAGAAGTGGACCAACAGGTCAGTGGAGAGGCTGGAGACTGTTGAGTACATACTCGAGAGGCACAAACTAATTATTTCTCCTTTCTGTGTGTAGATTGCCTGCAGATGCTCTTAGACAATAGCTGATAGGGATATCATTAGAGAACTGTTCCACCTCAGATGTAGCAATATGCTTTGCTTTTTCTTCAAAAAGTGGCATCATCACTAACGATAGCTTTTCCCTGTAGGCTTTGTAGGTGAATGGTTAGAGCATTAGCCAGGGTATGACAAAATGAAAAGCACATCCTTCCTTCTGTGTAGAAGGCTTAAAATCCTTATCTCCTATGTCCCAAGAGACTGTACCACCTAATCGTCTCTAGGCTAGTTTTTGGGTGAGAACACATTCACCTCTCAGCACAACTGTGCAGAAGAGGGTTCAAGATTCATTGATCTGAGGGAGAGGCCAGACAGGAAATGGAGGACTCTAAACATTATGTGACTCTAAGTTATTTTTTCCAATTCTAGTTTATTGCTAGCATAACCTTTCTAGCTTAAACACATAGAAATGGGAGCCCATTAAATATTCATCTGGACTAAAAAACCCTCTATTGTTAAATTTTACTCCTTAAATAAGTACTTAAAGAATATGGTGTGGTCGTGTCTTTGCTCTCTTTGCCAAGAATTATTGAAATGAGCTTTCAAGTACTTCAAAAGAAGTAAGTTTTCTAATCCTCGCATCGTTCTTGTGACTTCTACTCAAACTCCAATTCCTCAGGATGGCTCTTTACCTCTGGGTACCAGCACCAGGCAATGCTCCAAAATCAGCAGCACAATTTCCAAACAAAAATAAAAAACCTCCCTTTCTATTTGAAAATAGTTTTTCCATATCCAGTGATTGTATTTGCCCTTTTGAGTTGAGAATCACTCTGCAAACTAGGGCTCAGCTGATAATTCACTGATATTTCTCCTTCTTGCTTTCTGCATTCCCCCACCCCCCTTTTTTATTTCTTCCATAGACTGTTTGAGGTTGTAACCTAGTAGTAGTGATTATTCTCAGGGGTGCTGCTATATATTTAGGATAAAAGTGCTTGTTTATGGTTAGGTTGTGAGGTGGCTCATGCTACTTTGTGATTCTCTTCCTTATTTATTAATTCTGATGGATTCATGAACATATGTGAATATAGGTCTACATTTATAGTGAAAGAAGGGAGGGTTTCAGGTTTTTGATACTTGTGGGGATCAGAAAAGAAACCCCTGTGTTCTCAATTATGCATGTCTTCATTTATGTTTGGACACCTGTAAATCACATAGTTTTACTGATATGTGCTATGCTGGATTTGTATCACCAAAGTTTCTTAGTTAATAAACAAATCAGAGACTGCCAAATCAGTACCATATAAAGGGCTCTAAATATATAAATTCTCCGTTATTCCCTTTTTAACTAAACTTGCAATTTCATCATAAAAGATGCCAGTTTAGCTTGACACAAACCTATGTTGATTGGCAGTAATTATATTACCCTCCTGTAATTTATCAGCCAAGTCCTGTATCAGCCAGCTATTTTACTTAGGATCAATGTCAGTGTGACAGGCCTATAATTACCTGGGTTGCCTTATTAGCCCTTTTAAAATATTGGCACAACATTCAGCTCACTGCAACGTCTCTAGTGTTCCAGGATGTATTGAAAATCAACATTAATGGCCCAGAGTTCCTTTGGAAGCTCTCTCTAAAATGAAAGTTATTTGGATACACTGATGTCTGCTTTCAGGAACCAGTTTTTTTATATCTTTCTGAGCTACTATTAAAATGTCATCAACTGAATATGCTGTTATTAATATATTTTTTCTGAAATGTTTTCTTAGTCTTTTGATAAATGTTTTCTGGTTCCCTTGATCTTACACTTCCTCATAGGATCAAGCAAAACCCTGTTGGGTGTTTGACATCCATTTGCCATGGAAATCACTGTAAGATTCCAGGCTTAGCATGGGAGGACAGGAGTGAAAGAGTGTGAAGTTCTGAGGGAAACACCATGGTGTTACAGGCTCACCTGAAGGCCACAAACAAAAAATAAGTCTCTCTATGGTTTCAGCATCAGATAATATGCAGCCAAAGTATCAGATAAGAAACCCCTAGAAATGACAAGTAGTCATACACAACAGTTAGCGTAATGGGAAGGAAAACATGTTTGACAGCTGTCATGGAAGTGCTGTATAAGCCTTGTAGCATTATTTTAAGAATAATGTAACCTGTGAACTCTTATACCTACTGATGTCTGTCAAACCTGATGTTCCTTTGCTGAATAATATCAGAAAAGCAAATATTTCAGCTAAATTCTCCAGAATAAAAAAGCCTCTTTAAAACTGAGTAATGAGCAACAAATGTGATAGAGGGAATGCTTGATGGGCTCACAGTTTTAGTGCTGTGAACAGCTTCATTGTCAATTGTACCCATTTCTCTTAACACCACTTCCGGTGCTCCGGAGCTGCAGGTCTCCCTTGCCAGTGGGGTCCCGCAACACATAAACAGCATGGAGCTGCTGCTCAGTAGTGGTAAAACTGGGGAAGGCTTCCCATGCTGTGGCTGATGGCCTGGAAAAGGAATTCTTTTGAAATGGACTGCTGTATTTGCTGCTTCACTTGATTGTTTCCATATCTGCTTCAATCCCCGTTTCAACACAGTGTGGGCTGGCTGGGTGTGAAGGTAGGTGTCCGTTTGATAAGCAACAAGAGCAAGATCTTACACCATCTTTTGTGCCAAATGGATGCTGTCTATTATAATTTCTAAAGCAAAAGCCCAGGTTGAGTGCACCTAGCTTCAGACAGAAGATTACACGCATCCTTTATATCTTTGTGGCAGTGACATTCTCTCTGTCGCTTGCATCTGTCCAGCTGGACTAACAACTTTTTTTTGGTCTTTTCCCCAGTTCCTTTTTGTTGCAACTGTAGAGTCACATTCAGTTAAAGGTAAGCCTAAGAAGCCAACACATCCTATTGCTCATCATCCAATAGTAGTCCCTGTATAAACTACTATAAAATGTCAGTTTAAAACAAGGTAACAAAAGGTTCAGGTTTTACCAGAAATACATACCATTTAGTATGTTGGTAGCTTCATAATGAAAATAATACTTATTATTTCATGACAATGTACTGTCTGTTTCCTAAGCAGCTAGATCCAAAATCTGATACAGCTGGGAGAGGTTAGAGGAGGTATTCCTTCTTCTGGCAATAAAATCTCCAAAGACATAGTATTTACATAGCTTCTGTTCATGTTCATCATCTTTCCACATCTGCTAACACAGGAATAAAATTACTTTCACCAAAAACGAAATTAACTCATTCTGTGTTATACTGACAGAAAAAGCTTCTTGGCCCATTTAGTGTGCTGGTCCAGGACAGTGAGTCAGCCCCAGGTACACAGTTTTGGATGATAACTAATAATGCAAAACAGATCATAATCAGAGGAACGGTGGCAGCATGTTAGTAGTGCTAGTGGTGGAGGGGTATTCTAGCTGCAGCTGCTGACATTGCGGAACTCATCACCATAGAAAATAGAAGAAAATTAATGATATCATAGAGCGTATGGATGTAGAGGATGTCTGTAGATGGATAATAGGCATACATCGAAGGATTAGATGTCATTGTTAATAATGAGAAAATTGTTAATAATTAGATGTCATTGTTAATAATGAGAAAAACACTGTGATAGGTATAAAATGTTCTGATTTCTATTGCATTAGGAAAATAGTATGATTGTATAAAGCAGTAGCTGTGTTCATATCCTTGCCATCATGGAAAAGAGACTGCTCATTTTGAGAAACTGGTGATGGGACTGTTGTATGCTTCAAAGTGTTTTTAAAAAAACATACAACAAAGACCTGTTGCATGTTCTAAACCTTTGCAAAGGCTTAAAAGAGAAAGGTAATGAGAAGGGTAAAGGAAATACAGGAAACAATTCAGCAGGAAAAACATCTGACTACCAGTAAAATTCTGCATACAGTTAAGGTTGATGGTTTTTATCCCTGAAGCCCTAAATCCAGTCTTTCCTCCAGCAGCCTCTCTTGTGTGTTATCACCACATTTTCAAATGTCAATGAGGCTTGGTTGTAACCTTAACATGAAAGGGAGTAAGTTTCCAAAACCTTGTACTAAACAGTCTGTTATCATTCAAATATCAGGGCATGTTAAACAGCACATCTGTTTTACTAGATATGTGGGGAGTGAGAGAGCATGGGATGGACAGAGTTTGAGGTACAGTGGACTACTTGTATTCATTAATAACAGATAAATATTTAAGCAGTCAAAGATTATGTAGATTATGTACACAGCTTGTGTAGGAGGTGGCATTGGATTTTTGTGTTTTGTTGCTGAAATAAATATTAATAACCATTGCCAATTTTTTCCATTTGTTGCTGTAGTTATAAGTAAGAAGCCCACACAGTTCCTCTGTCAACTTTCTCCACATATTTCCACCAAATTACAGATACTTGTCAATTTTCTTCCAAGTTCTTGAGTTCAGTAAGAAACTGAAAATTTTCACATGCTTTCATCAGTTTATTAACTGTAAAACTATAGTGAGTACTTTGCTGGTTTGAAGCCAACTGTTTGATTTCTAAGGATATCATGAAGTACTAAATTTAATCCTTTCATTAGCAGTATATCCTGTTCGGTAAACCACAGAGGCAGTGCTCTCTGCTTATATGGGAAGTCAGTGTTCCAACTCTGGCTATTCTGTTCCAAACTCATATGCCACTAATACATCAAATTTCCCATCAATAGCAATAATAGTCATATTGTTATATGATTTTTACTTTGTTCTTTAACTTTGTTTTATAATACTATCAACCATTTCATCAGATTCCTCCCCGGAATCTGAACAAACAGGTGGTAGTAAGCAGAGGCCTATTAATCTGGTAAATTTTTAAAGTGCAACTGCTTGGCCTGCATTCCCTGTCTCATTAAACTGGATTGTAATATCCAAGTTTTTGTGGCTTATGGTTGGATATTTAATGCATTCTTTGATTACCAAAGTCATTCATGCTGCCAGAATTCACATATTGTGATCAGAGGTTTTGAATGGTTTGAATTGTAATCCCCAACCCTGTTTTCTACACTGGCTAAACCAGAAAATAAATAAACTCAAGGAAAGAGGAAGCAGATCCTCCCTCACAGCATGGCTGGTATTTCCTGAACTGGGAAATAATTATACCAATTAACAAATCCTTCTTTTTTTTTTTCATTTTCTTCCCACTTTAAAGCATCCAAATGCACAAACAGGAGTCATGCCAGGTTAACCGATTGGCTGTTAATGAAACCTCTGTGTGAAGACCCTCCCTAATCTACTCAACCCTCCAGAGATCAAACAGAGAGTTAACAGACCAGAGCAGGTTATATGTAATGGATGTGTGTGTATAAATCACTTCCTCAAAGCTAAATTGTTCCAATTCACTCAGTGGCAACAAACTGCAAAGATTCTCACAGACATGTAACACTCCCTTCTCCTCCTCCTAAAGATTATTGGGCCAGCGTTAGAAAACTCCTGGGAATCCAGGTAATATAGTAACAGAGAGCAGCAAGTCAAGTACAGAACAAAAGCAAGCATGTAAAAGAAATCATAATGATTTTTGCCTTTCAATAAGCATTTTGTTGTCCCTGGGGGAATCCATACTGTTGCTCCAACTTTTGGTGTTGTGCAGTTAGTTTTGCTGAGGTGTTCCAAAGGAAGGTAATGTTAAAAAAAAGACACAATGTCAAAAGAAGAATAATATGTTATTCTTTCAGGAATGACTTTTAAAACTACAGAATAAAATTCACATATGAATCACAAACTCCAAAAGGACAGTTCTGGTAACTGCTATCCACACTTCATTTCTTTTTCTGGTTTGCCTTTGATATTCTGATAAAGTAAATTTTGGGAACCTGTTGACATAAAGAACAGTTGTCTTTGTACTTATTAATGTCTCTCCTGTGCCTGCCTTCTCAGATATCCCTTTAGGAAGTAATACTTGAGATCCTACAGAAGAAAATTCACTGCTTGCAGATTGCACTGAGACCAAAATCCATCTCATTTAGTTCGAGATAAATTCTACCCTTCATAATTATCTCACTGGTTTCAGTAGAACCTATTAATGTAACTAAGAGCTGAATTGCGTTTGAGGAAATTTTTAAATGATTGTACAAATAAAGTTCCATTAAATGTTTTTATGTACTCTTTATATTTCCCATTTAAAATTATTCTTCACATGTTTATTACTCATGTTTTTCCCTCTGCTCTTTACCCTTCTGTAATGCTATTATGCACATTTTCTTCCTTTTTCTAATATTCCCTTCCAATTATTTTTAGCTTCCTCCATGCTCAAGAATAAGACTCCTTTCAGAAAATTGCTGCTTCTCACTAGTTCTTATTGAAGCATTGATATCCATCGATAGTTGTTTTCCATTAGGAGCTTTGTCTGAATACATACTATAGAGTAAAGCAAGTTTGAGTAGTTAATGAGTTTAAGTATGTGAAGAGCTAGTTTGAGAAAGGAAAAATAAAAGGAATGAAAGGCTCAGACGCTTGCTCTTATTCTGTATTTTAAGTTATTAATTACACTGAAGATCATGAAGCTGAATGTGCACATTTCAAGACCATGGTCATAGATCCAAACATGGTAAGTTCTGTCTTTGTCCAGAGACAGAGTATTTGTAGATAAGATTGATGGAGAATAAGTTCCTTTACTATTAAAAGTCAGTAACAATGAAAAAAAATCTTTAACAGGTCATTACTAGGATAAAAGAAGTACCTCAAAGAATTAAACTTGAGGTCGTTCCAGTCTACCATACTAATGGGGGTGAAATTAATTTCACTTCACTTTAGATTACTACAACTTTGTCACCTTTAATTCCCTTCTTACAGGTAGTCATATGTGCGCTTATGGCATGATTTATCTCACTCAATAACTGAAGTCTTTGGATTAAAATGAATCACACTTCTTTGGTTGTGTAAGGCATGTGTTTGATTGAAATAGTGGCATCTACACGTGAACATCCACATAAGGCTGCAATATAGACATCTACAGATGCCTGTATTGATATATAGATGTGTGTATTTGGTCAGATAAATCTTGCACAAAGCAATATATACAGCAGCCCCACTTCCCCCCCACTCCCCCCCCATCCCTTCCCATCTAAATTTCTAGAGATATTCAAAGCATAGACTTTCAACTTCAGAGCAGCGTTTACAGGCCGGCAAGCTTTGAGACTTCAGTCAAAAATCATTTGTAACAGCTGAGCTTAGCAACAAAAAAGTCCCAGTCCTGTTCTTACAAAGGACATGCTGACAAATCTTCTGTGTTATAATAAGTGTATGGATGAACACAGTAAATTACAATTGAAAGCCAACCAATGTCACTTCCTTCCCTACATTGTGCAAAACATAAGTGTGCCTTTGTAAGAGACAAGAATTGCTTTGGCTCAATTTATTGTGTGGGTAAATCCAAATCTTTAATCAAATCCCTGCTTAGTCTCAATGCTTAGTCTTAACTTTTGCTCCAAATTTTGAAGATTTAATTCCAGAGGTTTAGACAAGTCAGTCCTGAGAGCTATGTACTTCTCACACTTGATCAGCTGGATCATCTGTATCTAGGGGAAAGGGTGGTGGCAGTAGCTAGTCAAACAACAGTGCAAAATAATTGCTTTTTTATTTCTATACAGAAAAAAGGAATTTTATTGAAATGGCTAAGTCTTCAAAAGGCCATTTTGCAAAACAGAAATACACTTAAAAGCATATGATCTTTAGCTGGAGGCCAGACTGAGTATGTTTCTGATTATGCTGGTGACCCTCACCCTAAAATCCCTTTGTAGAAATGCCTTTATTCTAGACAACATACTGACGAGCAAATGATCTAACAGATTTCACAGCACATAAATTAAGACCTAATAAATTATTTCAAACTCAAATCCCTAATTACAGAGTCAGTGAAGCATTTAATTTAAAATTGCAATTATCTAAACAATTAATAAATACAACTAGAATGAGGCATCACAGAAAAATATCTGATAGCTATTTACTATGGAAAAGATAAGTTAAAATTCTAAGCACTGGCTAAGACTGGTAGTGACTGTTTAAACATGGTTAATTCATGGTTGGTCTAGATACCAGAATAGGAACGTTTCATCATGTTAGCTTATCTGAGTGTAAATGCTCAGATACTAAACTCTGTTACTAATTAATTTTTATACTTTTTAGAAATGTTAAATCCTTCTACTACTTTTACAGTGTAGTAATGTATTCACTTTAGCAGGAAAGTGGAAATCTGGAATATATATTAAATACATAATTTCAACATATTTCTTGGAATTTGTAGATATGGAAACAATAGTTGTACAATTAGGAAATGTACTTGGTTTATGGGTATGGCTATAGCAGTACGTGGATTGCTCCAACACGTATCAATGTAAAGGATATACATTTCTGTTATCTTCCGTAGAAATCTAATAGTGAGAGTGAACATCACCTATAAAATAGAACAGATTGCCCTCTGCATATTGTAGTTTTTCTATACCCTCCTTTTCTCTAGTTTTTGGGTTTTTTTTTTTTTACTCTATGCCCAAGATCAAACATCAAACGGAGCAAAAACCAAAGCAAAATGTCAGTTGCTGCTATCAATTAGTTTATTTCAGATATTGGGATATCTGCAATAAGAAAATAAAGGCAGGCTACCACAAATGACATAGGAATATATATTGCTAGTAAGTATAAGGTCCTTCCATACCAGTACTTTGTATTGTCTCAAGCACTGCTAGTTGACATTAATACCTCTGCTGCCCCAGAACTCTGTGTCTCTGTAATTTATTAGGATTTCACTGCATCTACTGCAGTTGGACTCCATTTGTTTCTGCACTACCATCAGAACAAAATTCATGAAGAAGTTGAAATGTAATACCGAGCTTGGAGAAAAGGTCCCTGCTGCTCACCTGTGACCCCAAGCAGCAGAAGGTGGTTCATTAGAGGTGGAACTTGAGTGCTATCATCTTCTCAATGAAGGGAAATTGGAAACAAGAATGTAACTGCTGTTGTTTATTGTCTGCTGCATGTTAGTATCTTCCAAGCCAGATGATGCATTAACTTGAGAAATCATGGTACTAGTTGTTTTGCTACCAGATACAGTGAGGGCTCATTTCAGAGTGCTGGGGCGCTTTCAAGACTTTGGTGTCTTCTGATCAAATAATGAGTTCCATCTGTACGAGGTCACCACTGAAATCATCATCTAAAGGTTCTGAATTATTCCTTAGGAGAAAGTTTTTAAATTCTGTTAAAATTTATTGACTGAGGGGAAAAGTCAGTTCTTTCTAGCAGATGTTGCTTAAACCTGAGATAACATGTGGGGACTCTTAGTCGATTATGAACTTGTTACAGAATTTCAGGGTCTGGGTCTACTTAAGGAACTGGGACTCATGAGGAGAGTTCTGGTTTCCTTTGCTGTATGTAGGACTAAAGGAGGTCTTGCCATTGCTCTTTCCCTGATTCTTGGGATTTTCTGAGATCATGGACTTCTGTTAGAAGAGTGACAATCCATTCAGCTGATCTAAATAGTGGATATTAATCTCTATTTTAAATTGGTGGTGGTCCAGCAGAGTGATCTTCCCTACCTCAAACACAGCATTCTTGTTTGTGCAGTCTGTATGTTTTTGTAGGAACAGATTGCTCTGTACAAACCCTGAAATAACAAATTGTCTTTCTATCATAAATAGCATATTAAATTTTGCACATTCATCCTTGACGTGGTCCCTAATTATGTTAAGCCTTCTTGCTATGTATCAATCACATCTGAAATATTCCATGAGAACACAAGAAATCTCATGCTGCTCAAACTAATAGCCAACATGACCTCATACCCTGCTTCTGACAGCGGCAATAGGACACAGTGCATCAGATGTGCCCACCCATCTTCTCTTCATCAGCCATCCCAGATTCCCTCCCTCTCACTTTTCTTTTGTAACAGCAGGTGGTAGGTTTTTTCTTACTGGTGAATTTAGCATTGCTTGTTTACAAGGACAGAAAATGTTCTACAAACCATTTTCTGGAAGAGGACTCAGAAATGTGAATTTTGCAGCACCTACCTTTCTGATAGAAAAAAAAAATCTTCCACTAAATTAACATCAGCAAAATAGCAAATCCTAATTGTATCATCTCTTTCTACAGTCAAATTCTGTGATCCTTACTGAGTCAAAGCTGTATCATGGAGTGGATAGAAGTTTAGCCTCAGTAATAATGGAGTAATTTTGAGCTTTCTCCCTTTGTAAAGTAATTTGTAGCTTTTCACATATTGCTGTGACATAGATTCATTTCCCTTTGTACTCTTAGCCTACAATGGAAGCCGTCTGTGTATTTTATGGAGTGCCAAGGAAACAATCACAAATCATCTATTAAGCTATTAATTGGATTACACAATCTTCTAAAGCAGGTTAGATTTTCTTTGCCAAATATATTCTACTCCTTTTAATCCAGCTTGTTAGGAAAAAAAACCCAAAAACATCAAGCTGCTATGCATGTTGTCTTTTCACTTTAATTGCAGGCATTTTTTAAGGAATGCGTGTGGGTCCTAATATGCACAAAGAACTTTACATTCATTTGCAATATAAAATTTCATGTCTTGGTGGAAATTGTATTTGCAGTAATGCTTTGTATCATAAAACTGCAGCATATTATTTATTTTACATTCTTAATCTCATTACATTCAGTTGTTGAACTTTGGTTTAGCAGGCTGAAAGAGCATGAGAAGCATTCAAGCTACAAGTCAAGGAGAACCATGTCTGTTAGGCAAGTATAATTCACTGCTTGTTCAAGTCATAAGTCATAAGTCCTGTCCTGCACCTGAGGAAAAGGAATAAACTCATTTTTGATTATAAATTAATTTCTGTATGACAGCAGCTATTCTGCATCTCTGAAAATGGAGTCTTCCAAATCTCCAGTTATGACTGAAATATGGAGGCACCAAAAAACTCTGCCAAATCAGGCAGTCTAGGCCTTTGAGAATAGTTTGTGCTATGTGGACACTTTTACCAATGCACAGCTGAAATAGGTAGAGTTGCAACAGAAACTTCTCATCTGGGAGTCTGGAAATCTGATCATTGCGATTTAAATTGATTATCATTTGTAAGAAGGTAACGAAGATGAATTGGCTTCCATTCTTTTTTATAGAAAACTATGTTGAGTAGTACACATTATTACTGACTCTTAATACCATTCAAAAACTTAAGACTCGTTCCTGCTACACCACCTATTCGTTTCCTCCTAGGCGCATAAATTGTTTTTCAAAAAATACTCAACCTATAAAACAGGAGAAAATCAAAATCAATCTCAAGAGACTCTTCTGCCCAAATAACTTAACAGTCCGGTACAGCGCTTGAGTAAGCAAATGGAACAATGAACCTAAAAGCCAAACTGCTGGCCTCAGCTCCTCAGAATTTTCTGTTAGAGAATCTTTGCTTGAATTTTGCACCTCAGTTTCATGCCTGTAGCCTGTGCTATGAGCCAGGTGCTGTCTCTGAACCCAAATCATTTGTAATGGAAATGAAGAGAACTATTTATAAACATGGTTAATCAAGCATGTTAACAGACTAAGGTGTAAAATGCAGAGCTATATTTGTTTTGAAACAGAAACAGCTGAATCTGCTTTGCCACTCTTGTATAACAATGTAATTTAACAGTAAAGTTTGTCCATTAAAAACCAGCACCTCCACTGGAAAATATAGTATGTCCTTGAATTGACTGTGCCTGTGATTGATGGAGGGTGTTTCCTTGTTTTAAAATGGCAGTCACAGAAATGATTAAATTTTTATTTTAAGGATATTTGAGAGATCATGGCAGTCAGGTGAAGTTCCCGATGACTGGAAAAAAGAGAAATATAACCCCCATTTTCAAGAAGGGGAAAATGGATGACCCGGGGAATTACAGACCAGTCAGTCTCACCTCTGTGCCTGGCAAAATCTTGGAGCAGATTCTCCTGGAAGGCATGCTAAGGCACATGAAAAACAACAAGGTGCTTGGTGGCAGCCAGCATGGCTTCACTAGGGGGAAATCCTGCCTGACCAATTTGGTGGCCTTCTACGATGGGGCTATGGAACTGATGGACAGGGACAGAGCAGTTGACGTCATCTACCTGGACTTGTGCAAGGCATTCGACACTGTCCCATGCAACATCCTTGTCTCTAAATTGGAAAGACATCAATTTGATAGGTGGGGCACTCGGTGGATAAAGAACTGGTTGGATGGCCGCATGCAAAGAGTTGTGGTCAATGGCTCAATGTCTGGCTGGAGGCCAGTGACAAATGGTGTCCCTCAGGGATGGGTGTTGGGACCAGTCTTGTTCAACATCTTTGTCACTGACATGGACAGTGGGATTGAGTGTGCCCTCAGCAAGTTTGCTGATGACACCAAGCTGTGTGGTTCGGTAGATACGCTGGAGGGAAGGAATGCCATCCAGAGGGACCCTGACACGCTTGGGAGGTGGGCTGATGAAAACCTCATGGAGTTTAACCATGCCAAGTGCAAGGTCCTCCACCTGGGTCAGAGCAATGCCAGGCACAGCTACAGGTTGGGCAAAGAGGAGATTCAGAGCAGCGCTGCGGAGAAGGACTTGGGGGTGGTGGTCAATGAGAACATGAACGTAAGCAGGCTTCAGTGTGCGCTTGCAGCCCAGAAAGCCAACCATATCCTGGGCTGCATCAAAAGGATTGTGACCAGTAGGTCGAAGGAGGTGATCCTGCCCCTCTACTCTGCTCTTGTGAGACCTCACTTGGAGTATTGTGTGCAGTTCTGGTGTCATCAACATAAAAAGGACATGGAGCTGTTGGAACAAGTCCAGAGGAGGGCCACGAGGATGATCAGGGAACTGGAGCATCTCCCATATGAGGACTGGCTGAGAAAGTTGGGGCTGTTCAGCCTGGAGAAGAGAAGGCTGTGTGGAGACCTCATAGCAGCCTTCCAGTATCTGAAAGGGGGCTATAAGGATGCAAGAGGGAGACTCTTCATTAGGGACTGTAGTGACAGGACAAGGGGTAATGGGTTCAAACTTAAACAGGAGAGGTTTAGATTGGTTATAAGGAAGAAATTCTTTCCTGTGAGGGTGGTGAGGAACTGGAATGGGTTGCCCAGGGAGGTTGTTCAAGGACAGGTGAGACAGAGCTTTGGGTGACATGGTTTAGTGTGAGGTGTCCCTGCTTATGGCAGGGGGATTGGAACGAGATGATCTTAAAGTCCTTTCCAACCCTAACGATTCTATGATTCTATGATCAAACTGTACATTCCTCACACATCTGTAATGCCCAGCAAAACCAGCAAGTGCTTTGTTTTGCAGGGAATGCAGAAATCAAGACGTTATAGTTGTTGCTCTTCNTACCTATTGTAAGGCTATTTGGGAGCCTTAGTTTCCTGATAGTTGGAATTTTTCTTCAGATTTAAAATCTAAATGTGTTTGTATGGCATATCTACTTGTGTCTTGACTATCATTACCCTTAATCAAATAGTATCTTACTTTATCTCTGAAGGGTTTCTCTAATGCCTTCCTAGGCAGTTGAATTTATTTTCTTTTTCTTTTCTTTTTTTTTTTTTTTTTCAATTTTCAAAATATGTACTTCTCTAAAGGGTTGCTTTACCATCAGCTGTCTTCATGATGCATATTCCTTTTCACTGAAGGCACCTTTATCAGAATATTAAGAATGCTCAGATAAACACATTCTGCATTAACTTCACCTTCCTTAACAGAGTTAAACAAGGAAGAAAATTGAGTATAGATTTTCTTTGTAATCAGAAATTAGACCGATGTAACTGCAGAAAAAAAGGCAATCCTAAACCCCTAAAACCTATTAGAAATATCTAACATGCAATTTGATCTCTGCTTATGCTACTTTGCTTCAATTCACAGTAAAGTAACATTTCTCCTTCACTAGCACCTGCTGTGTATCACTACAAATGATTACATATAGCAGCACAGGTGCCTCGGAGAAAGGAGAATATGTTGTTCAGAACATACAAACAGCTATATCTGAATTTATGAATACCATAATTCCTTCTGAAAAATGTGAACTATTTAAGCAAATAATCCTTTTGTAAGTGTTTATTCAAGAAAACCATATTTTCTTTCCCAGAAAATTGCGCACAGCAATAGTTGATGACACTGGTGATTTATCAACCACGGCATTCAGAAAGATCAGAGCTCTGGGGTTTTATATAGAAACTGATAAAAAAGGAAGCGCTGGTACCCAACTAGAAGGTGCTTGTGAAAACAGTCTGAAAAGAAAATAAACAAAATCCTACTGCAGTGCATAGTTTAAGGATAACCTCAAACTCATTTAGACTGTTTTACGTGATGGTTGCCTCCAGTCACTCTTTTGTCATGGTATCAGGAATAGGCAGTTTCATACCTACAACTGGGCACCTGAGTAGCCAAGTTCCTCAGAAGTGCAGTGCGTATAATCTGTCAAGACAGAGGTTTTCCTGCAGCCCACTGTGTTGCTGTGAGCCCCTTTCCTCCAGATGAGTATGAGAACCTGCTGCAGACTGGAGAGGTGACTGGGACACATCACCACTGGTCTTATGCAAAGAAAAAGAATTTGCCTCACTCATTCATGTTCCCCAAGTCCTGTCTGTGTGGACATTAGGCTTGTTGCTGTTACCCAGTTTGCCTCACAGATAACTTGTGAAGGAAAATAACCTTTGCCTTGGAGAAAGAAAAGAGTGATCAGCTTAAGAATATCCCTCAAAACCACCCCAAGGGCATGTCATTGCCTATTGATGCCACTCCTGACTTGTTGGTGCTTGCTTCAGGAGTACAATTCACCAGCCTGACTCAGACATCATAGTTCAAAGTACAGCAAACAGGAGAAGAGAGATAGGTCTGAACATCCAGCACATCAAGCGGAACAGTGTCCTGTGAAATAGCTGTTCTGCTTGCAGTGGAAATATTCACAACATAAGGCATCTAAGAAAAGATGGATGCCTGTGAAGTTTGGTGTTTCATCTTTGGCTTAGATGCCTATTTGCATCCATGACTTAGATTTCTCTGAAGGCTAAGTTTAAAAACCCCTAAGTCTTACAATAAGACATCTCTTAGAGAGCAGGCAGCTATTTTATGTGTATTTAAAGGCACAGCCAGAACTAGTGTTGCATGCTTTTCACACAAGAACTAAGTAGCTACAGAGCTTGCTGAGGATCTGAGATGGCTGGAATTTACATCTGATGGTACTAAGACGTGGGTTAGCTCTGCAAGCAAATAATTAGGTTACTTTGACGAGGGAAGAAAGTTTTGGGGTTCCCATCATTCCCTCAGTATTTTTGTTCTTAACCAATGCCTACTTAATGTGGAATATGTAAACAACTAAGGTATCTTGCAAGTTCCTGTGTGATTAAATGATTCTGTGGGGATTTTGTAGATCAGTTACCTAAACTGCTCATTTCAGGCTTAACACTTTGTGCCAGAAAGGGATTTGTTGTACTGTACATCTGGCTCCAACTTACTGTGCGCAATAACAATAAGACCTTCACAGCACTTCTATAGAATCATAGAATCATAGAATAGTTAGGGTTGGAAAGGACCTTAAGTTCATCTAGTTCCAACATGGGATATTTAGCTCACAGATGTACCACCAGTGATTTTAAGTACAGTTTTAATAACCTACAAACAACCCCAAAAATAAATGATTAGTATGTACATATTTTTCTCATCTATTGGAACTAGATGAGCTTTAAGTACCCTTCCAACTCTAACCATTCCATGATTCTGTGTTTGTTCCAGTGGGGCTTTTCTGGGCTGTTAGCACTAGACCTGTGTTCAGGGCTACTTCTGCATTTGTTTCCAGGACTTGAATTAAACAGAGAATGCTTCTGTGTCAGCTTGTAGGCACTGCCCATGGGACCCCATCTCTTGAGAAAGAAGAGATTAATTTCTCTTAATTTCCAGGCTCTCATGAGCCTTCATGGAAATATGGGCTGTTGGTTCCATGCTCCAAGCAAGACTCAGGACACTTTTAGAAGTCCATGTTATAGGAGGTAACCTCTGCCTAACCACACAGATCTGCACTGGCTCTTTTTATAGTCCACTGACAGCAGTGTTTCATAGAATCATAAATAGTTAGGGTTGGAAGGGACCTTAAGATCATCTAGTTCCAACCCCCCTGCCATAAGCAGGGACACCTCACACTAAACCGTGCCACAATTAACTGCTTTCTAATCTTTGGGTGAATCACACCCTATTTTATCACTTGCCTAACTCAGGTACAAATGTCTGTGTATGGCCAGAGTGTTCCCACCCTTCTGTGCCTAGCTGAAGTGACAACTTCAAATGGCTGCTGAACAAATGACTATCACCCTGTGCACATTTGGAATGAAAGGTGGTAAAAAGAAGGGGTTGTGTGCCCTTTCCTCTCCATCAATGCCCTCAGATGTTAATGTACGCTTGGGATCATTTGTAAACAGTAAAGGCTCTGCTGCCCTTCCAGCCAGATCTGTAAGAGTCACATGGTTAAGTTTGCAACTATGATGTCATATGAAAAATCCACAGGGTACTTTTTGGTTTTTAGGTGCTTTGATGCCACTTGCTTCATTATAACTCTGATGCTGACTTATCACCCTTGACAGTTCTGGCTTATTCTGTATCTGGTTCCAGATACAGAACATTTTTTATGACCATAGAGACTCTGTGATGGCTAAAATGGTGGCAAATTTTGCCAACACCCTTGCCCCACTTCCCCTTCCTCCACCCCAGCCTCACCCCCACCCCAAAAAAAAAAAAA
>NDXB01004176.1:0-26380 GCA_002631895.1 Agapornis roseicollis | reverse complement strand
TAATAATTTAAAATTTTTTTTTTTTTTTTTTTTTTTGACTAATATATTTGAGTAGTTTTAATTTCTTAATTTGAAAAGAAATAATTTTTTGAAGATATTTAGGAAATGCTTTCTGAAAGTTATAAGGTATGCCTTTGAAATGAAAATCCTGTGGCTATGGTTTTATACACTGGTCAACCAACCCTCTGCTTCCTTTTAGAAAGAAAAAATGATGGAAAAAAAGACAGACATTTAACAAAAAGAGTCAGTTTTTGAAAGATGCTGTGGTTTATTTCATATTTTGAAATATCAGCTTAAAATGGGTATTGTCTGATCAATGGATAATGATAGTAGATGTAAGGTTAAGATGATGATAGAAGCATGAGAGAAACATGAACAGGTTGAAGGGAGAGCTGCAGGAGTAAAGGCAAAACCAGAAAATCTTGAGACTAAAGACAGGGAAGGACTTAAAAAGTGTAAACCAGAGTTCTCCTGACCAATTTGTCTTCACCCTGCATCGAACTTCTTACACTTATTATAAACACCTGGACAGTTTGGATAATTACAGAAAAGAGTTATGTTGAAACCATGATGACAGAAATATATAAATAAGTTAGAGAACAGAGCACTGTCATTGCGTGAAGAATTACCTATAGGTGTATGAAATGTGATTTTTGATGGGGGCTTGAGTCAGAATCCATATGAGCTCTGCCTGTATTGCACATAGTCTGCTTACACAGACAGAATTGTTTTATTTTCTCATTAGTCCGCCCAAGTGGTATTAAATCCCCATAACATTCTTTGTTGCACCATGTGTGCTAATTAACTCTTCGAGCACTAACATGTGTTAGAGATTAGTCAACCATAATTTGTTTTGTTAATATCTTTATGGAGAAGGGATCAGACATTTCTATGCAATCTTGTTACCTTTCTGAGACAGAATTTCATGCAATTCAATTAATCCTGTGCTTAAAATAAAGTTATTTTCATACTGATTGAGGAATTCTGGGATTGCCCAGAATTGTGTGACTTTCGTGGACTTCAGTTAAATAATAGAATTGTTGGTCTTGCTTTGCAAGACACAACTTTGCAGTCAGAAACTGTTGGTTTTGCTTTGCAAGGACAAAACCATGCAAATAATTACTATTCTACCCTCCATTTAAGGAAGAGAATCCTCCACTGAAGCATGAGTAGACAGTTTATTTGAGCTGCAAACACATAGGGATAAGTGGTTGAATATGCATGAGGGCAGTCCTTGATCACTTCACTGGCCTGGACATGCATTGGTGGACTTGGGGATGACTGCATGTGACAGAAGAGGACAGTGTACCTGGAACTGTGAAGAATCCAAGAATGAAACTGGTTTTTAATTGGGGAAAAACAGGTAGGAGGGAGCATAACTACCAAGAAAGCAAGTGTGGGGATTGAATGAGGAAATCATACAATGCTACTTGCTCCTGTTGTATTTAGGGATTCAAAGAATAGTCTTTTTTTCTACAAATAAGCTTGCAACCAATATTATGATCATGCCTTAGACAAAAAATGGCAATTGTATACTTACTTGCAGTGGATTATTTACTGTCACTGTGTTGTACAGCATGACTGACAGGATGCAGTCCTTGCTAAATGAAGCATAAACACACACACTCCCTCTTACCAAGAAATTCCTTGGTCTCACCAGTTGATTGCAGTTCTATCTCTAGGATTGGCTCATATGGAAAGAAATACAGGAAACGGTGGAGCAATGAATGTCTGGTGTCTTCCAAAACCAACTTACATTCACCTGTTTTTTATGTTACTTTATAGAGAATCCCGGTATAGGTAAAGTGAATACTGTGCAGGAAAGGGCTCATAAACTCAGCGTCTCATGCCAATTGCTCGCACTGTTAAGGGGTCAAAGGCCACCCCGAGCCAGAAAGGAGGGATGGCATCATCTTTCCAGTCATGAAGACATACTGTACATAATCTCTCTGGATAATGCCTCCTCCAGTCTTGACATTAGGGTAAGGATCACTCACTGCTGCCAGAAAGTCACCAGGTCTCAGAGTTAAAACAAGGTTCAGCCTATGTGCTCAGAACTGGAACAGAGCACAGATGCAGGCAGGATGTGTCTTTCATAGTGTGTTTTAACACTGTGGAAAAATTACTGAGAGCTACTGACAATCAACACTCCATCTAAGGATTCTTAGAGCCCTTGGGGGTGAAAATTGTATCACTGCAGTTTCTGCAATGTCGGGATTACTTCAGTAATTCATGTCCTTACACTCTGTAACCTGTTATAAATATTTAAAAAAAACTCCATTTAATCCCATGTTTATCTTTTGCTTTCTTTTTTTCCTTTTGTCATCATTCTGAGGATTAATGCTCACACAGTTGCTCTGTGTGCACAAGTTCCCAAGATTTTCTATTATACATAAGGATAACTTGCTTACAGAGTTTTCCAATTCACTTTTACACCATATCAGCAGACTGAGTTGTGATCCCTTAGCTCACAACATCAGAAAGGGAATTTAATTATTAGCCGAAAAGGTAAAGGTGCAGTGATTTTGTATCTCTCTATTTCTGGGGCCACCAAGGAGGATGAAAAAGATCCCCCACACCTTTTTAGTTAGCCAGACTGCTTGAATGTGATTTTGCAGATAACGACAGTAATAGCTCACACAACACATTTGTATCTATGTTTAAGAGCTAAGTGAAGCTGTTTGAGCTGTTACACAATGCCAAATGTTCTCCTTAACCCACAGTTTCTCCTGTCATACTCTAAGCTCTCAGGTTCTTGCAGTAGCAGGGTGAAAAGACTGGGACTAAGGAGGAATTGATGCAGCAGGGATTGCTATTTTACATGCTAAAGATAAATTAGCCAGAAAAATTATATCCTCTTGGGTCTTCATTTTGTTCAAATCTCAGACTTTGCAACTGTTGTCAAACAAGTTACTTTGGGATTTGTGTATCCCTTTGTAGTTCACTAGGGAGGAATGCTCAGTAGAAGGCATTCATAGTTCTCCCTTCACAGAGCACTTTGTGCTCTATGTAACGCAGGTACAACTTCTGTCTTGGTACTTCACCTTTCAATATCAGACAGCAGCAGAGCTTTTGAGATTCATAATTAGAAGACAGCTTCTGAGATCTTGAGCTCTGTGGCAGCTCCAGGCAGCTCACTGGAAGCTTAGTACAAACATGCTTGGGAAATTTTGAAATTCTGAAAAAAANGTAACGCAGGTACAACTTCTGTCTTGGTACTTCACCTTTCAATATCAGACAGCAGCAGAGCTTTTGAGATTCATAATTAGAAGACAGCTTCTGAGATCTTGAGCTCTGTGGCAGCTCCAGGCAGCTCACTGGAAGCTTAGTACAAACATGCTTGGGAAATTTTTAAAATCTGAAAAAAAAAAAAAAAAAAGTATTTTTGTGGGAAAACTGGTTTGCAAGACCTACTCCAGCCGTACATAATGGCTACATAATGGGTCTTGTAACTGAGTCCTATTTCTTCTTCATAATCTGCAAGACTCAAACTCTATTTTATATGAAAACACAGTCCTATAAACCAGACAGTGGGAGACAGAATTACTACACGAGAATTTTGAAAGGGATTGTACTTCAGGGGGTTACACCTCTCTCTCAGCTCACTGAAAGATTTGAAATCATCCTGTAGGTATAATATCAATAGGAAGCATTGCTCATATGGATTTGATGTTCCACTTCATGCTTTCTAGCTATTGTGTTACTTATAGCATTATGGGTGAACAGTAGTCTAAAATACTTCAAATAACAGCTATTTCACACCATTTTCAACTGACATTCAAAGAAAAATGTCTTGCAGAAGTATCCTGGCAACAGGGCTTGTAATATCAGTGTAATGCTTGTACATGTATTAGCATGCTGTGGCATATCACTGATTCAGAGATGAGGGCTGCAAATACATTTTTTTATCCTGAAGTAGCTGTTTTCCTGAACTACAGCAATAAAAATTAACTAACCATCCAAACAAGGGCATTTGTATGGAAAAGACAATAGAAGTCAAATAAAATCAGGTTGCATAAGCAAAGCAAGACTTTGCCATTATTAGCATTAAAAACCTCTCCCTATTTTAGAATCAGCAATCCTCAACCATGGGGCTGTTAATCTGAACCCTCAGTATTTCAATATTCATATGATGCCACAGATCTTTAAACTGCTTTACAGTGATTTAGAACTACTTATAGGAAACATTCAGTGGTGAAGCCTTCAACTTTGTGAGGGAGGTGGTAATTTTTACAAAGCCCTTCCATAGGGAAAGAATAATAGTTTGAATCCAACCAACAGTTCTTATTTAGGCACAGGCAAAATAAACAGCAGTCTACAGCAACAGACTGCCTGAGATGGCAGATGAGGACATGCAGTGCATTGCTTGAATAGCCAGTCTCTGCCTCCTACCTGCACAGCCTTCTGCTCTTTCAGTGCTGTCACTGAGAAAGGGATCATGTTTTTGAAGCAACAAGAGAGAAGCAGTGGGAGTAGGAAGCTTAAATTGCCTGGCTTCTTCCTAGCTTTCTGGCCTGGCTCTTCTCCTTCCCCTCTAAAGAGCCTTGTCCTCATTTCTGCAGTCAAAATCCCAGTTTGTGTACACTGGCAGGAAGCCTTGAAACCAAGGAAGAAAGTGACCCAAATGACCCCAATTGTGGAATCAGTTCCAAAAAGCAGAGTGCCAGGGAATACCATAGCATCTGCTACAGACTCTACTGTTTTTTAAGAGGTTCAACTGTAATGGCAATAGGTAGTGATACAAAGCATAAAAAGACATTGGATATATGTGAACATCCTTTAAATGTTCCTGTAGGCTGTCAGACTTCAATGGGCAAAACTCTGTGACACAACCCTTCCCTGCAGAACAGAAGAGGGCATGGAAAAAATGAAAACAAAAGATGTGATATGTGACTGCTGCAACTATGTGAAATACTTGAAATAGAATCTCTTAGAAGTATTGAACCAAGCAATTTATTTTGTGAGCACATTCATGTGTGTTTCTATGTGCATGTGGATACTGTTCCAGCAGAATTAATACAAAGTCGAGTACAATCAACACATGCCCTTACATCAGCCATGACAGGTATCACTTGTTCTCATATACCCAACATAAACCTTTTATTTCTGGGGCAGGATGAATAAACTTTAACCTGTGAATCTTCCATTAACTACTTCATTGGTTTAACATGTGAAGCAAAAACTGACTTCCTACTCACACAGAAGTATCTACTGGTAGCAACTTCTTTGTACCTTTTTATCTGTAGCTACAACAGATGTTATGATGTTACGCAGAAAGCATCAGAAGTGGTTTCATTCTTTGCATCTTCACCCAAAGTAAGAATAACAGAAATTACTGTGCAAACCATAATTTAGAGAGGGTTAATTGTTGGTGCAACCAACAAGATGAAAACTCATAAATTAGTCCTGACTACTTTGCTGGTAATAAAGTTTCAGATGGGTTAAATATTTCCTAGCTCTTTAAAATACATCTAAGTGCAGCTGGTTAAAAAGTTCATTTTTCCACTATGCCCTACAGTAATATGCAGTTTTGAGTAGCTGCAGCACAGTGCAGTGGTGACAGTATTTCAGTGGCAGAAAAACTTCTTCCTACTGAACTGCATTCTTAGGTGAAACAGAGCTTTTCAGGTCTTGAGGCTTTTTGAGTTTCAAGTCTCACTGCATTTTGGCAGGACTCTTGTATGTGAGGAGTGATTGAAGAAGAAACAGATAGGAAAGAGTAGACTGTGCTGGGTTTTTTTTGCATTGTTTCACCAGGCATTTCTACACTGCAACTGTAAATGAGAAATATAAATAATACTATAGGCTTGAGAACCTTATATCAATGATTTTTAAGATTCCTCCTCATGTAGAGCAGTAGCATTAATTTCATATATCACAGCAACTTGCTTTAGCCACAAGTTTAGTTAGTTTAATTTATTTTTATTTAAAGCTACAAACTGCATTTTTTATAAAACCTAAGATGATTAAAACCAGTTCTGTGTAGTTCAATCTAATGATAAAAGCAGAAACCAAAGACACTGATGGCAAAATACAATAGGCAACAGGATTTAAGTATACAAGTACATATTTATACTTTTGAAAATACTTGTTTTTCTGTTTTCTGTATCAGTAAAGAACTAATCTAGATAATAGTCTTAATAACATGAGGAAAATAGTGCTTAGAAATTCTACAGCCTCCCCTCCCTCCCCTTCACCTGTCATATACTGTGATGACCTGGTGAAAAGGGACAAAAGAAGCTATCAACAAAGAGAAGTATTCCCACTAAACACCAGAAACACATTTTATGGAGGACAAAGACAGACGAAAGAGAGAGACAGGTAAGGAAGAAGGCTAGGAAAAGAGCTTTTCTGAAACCTTGCTTAAAATAGGATGAAGTGTGTGAAAACAAAGGATCAGAGGGCAAGACTGAAAAGGAGAACTGTGATCAGTAGGTTGACTTGCTGCAAATCCTTTCGTATTATACAGAGGACCAGAAGAAATTTCCTGAGGACAGAGGCAGCAAAATACTGAAAGGCAGTTATGTCTGGTTTAAGTGGACAGAGCTCCTCCAGGCCCGTAAAAATTACATCCTTGAGTCTGAAGAGGAAGCATTAAGGGAAGAAATAGGAAAAACCTTGGCCAGAGTTTTGAAACCTTGCCAAGGATGGCAGTGACCCCAGAGAAAGGGACAGATGGCCAACTCAGTTCCTGACACTAAGAAATTAGTTGGAACAGCATGCCCATGAAGTTGACTTCTGCTATGAGGAAGATTTTGGGATAATCAGCAAGGTTTTTCAATCATTTTCATCACTGTTGTGTACATATCCTTATGCTTCCTAGAAAACAGGATGAACTAGGTGATATCTTGATATCTTCTGAAGTCTTGCATTTTTTAATTTCTCTGATTTAAAATAGCTTGTCAATGTCAGCTGTACTGTGAGAAGAAAAACTTTCAAAATAAGGAGAATTTTCCTTCATCCTGCTAGAGATACAGACCTAGAAAACAATGCCATTATGGGCAAAAATGTGAAAAATAAAGATGATGTCAAATAAGTGAGTTATTGAGCTATATTTAGCAAAGACAAGATAATATCATATTTGAAGTCATTCAGATGCACTAAGAAGCATGGTGGGAGGGTGGAGGCAGAAATGACCAGCAGGCTAACATTTTCTACACATTCCCTTATTAGCTGTTCCATCCTTTATGTTTCTGTTTTGAAATGCATCTAACAAAGTACTTAACACCTACAGAAATTACTATTCCCTAGGACCCAGCTGAAAATGCAGCTTAGTTTGTAATCTGGTATTCAGCATTGCTAAAATGAAATAATATTCAGGATAGAGTATGAGAACTTTGTAAAACCCTCTTCTTGTCAAAGGAATTGTTCTCAAGAATCAATTAAGATTCCTTCCACTTAATGGAATAAAATATCCCATTCATTGTGCCTGACAAATCATCCTGCAAAAACTGTTTCTGAAACTGAGTTTGATAATTTTATTTTAAGTTTCTTCTACAATGAAAGAAGAAATGGTCATGAAAAAGAAAGCTTACCAGCTAAAGATGTAGTGTAAAAAAAAGTTTTATTGACTGGACAAGCATAAATGCCACAACTCACAAATAATTACATTTCCCAAAGTACCTTTACATGTGCAGTCTTTTTAGTTCAGATATGGACAATTGATTTTTGGTAATTATTTTGAAAGAATTAGTAGGAATGATCTTATAAAGATGATGTTCTCACAGGAGACTTCAACCACCCTGACATCTGTTGGATGCAACGGTACGGCCCCGCACAAGCGATCCAGGAGGTTCCTCTATTGTGTGAAAGACAACTTCCTTCTGCAAGTAATAGAGGAGCCAACAAGGAGAGGTGCCCTGCTTGACCTCGTGCTTACCAACAGAGAAAGGCTCATTGGAAATGTGACACTCCAGAGCAGCCTTGGATGCAGTGATCATGAGATGGTAGAATACGAGATCCTTAGGACAGTGAGAGGAGCGTGAACCAAACTCACTGCCCTGGACTTCAACAGAGCAGACTTTGGCCTCTTCAGGAGCCTGCTTAGTAAGGTTCTTTGGGATAGCCCTAGAGGGCAGGGGGGCCCAAGACTGCTGGATGATATTCAAGGATCACCAGCTACAAGCTCAGGAATGTTGCATCCCAACTAGAAGGAAGTGCAGCAGGAAGGCCAGGAGACCTCTTTGGATGGATAAGGAGCTGCTGAGGAAAATTCAAAAGAAAAAAGATGCTTATAAAAGGTGGAAGCAAGGACAGGCGCTCTGGGATGAATACAGGGATCTTGTCTGGGAAGCTTTGAATTTTTCAAGAGAGAGATCTCTTGGAGTTGACCACTCAACTCTATTTCAGAAACTGAGATTTCTAAGTAGGTTCTTGCTCATTGTGTGGAGTTACTCAGCAGCTTACTGAGGTATGTGACTCTTCTCAGTCATTATATAAAGAAGGGAAGGAATCTAGTCCAGCGTTCTTAATTCACCAAATTAGGTTATGCAATGCTTACTTCGTATCATTGTAAGTTTCTTTTGTTCAAATTACTCTTTAGCTGTGGAAAGCAGTACATCAAATCATCTGTGAACAAAACCTCTATGAATCTGCTGGTTCATTAATGAGATAATCAGTACTCTGGGTTTTGCAATACTCCGGGCTTTGTAATACTGACAGCAGTCTGTTTGTTTCCATCAGTCTTCTTGTAACTGTTCTCTAAGTATAGAACCAGCAGGGATTTCTTTTTTTTTTTTTTTAGTTTGCTTTCTGATGCTTCCATGTCTGTAAGATTTTTGCTTGTTTTGTTGAATACATTTATGCAGAGTCTGACAGATAGGCAATAGAATTACCCATTGGAAAGAAAAAAAAAAAAACAAAAAAACAAAACAAAAACCAAACAACCAAACAAAAAAAAAAAAAAAAAAAAAAAAAAAACCAACCAACCAACCAAAAAAAAAACCAAAAAAAAAAAACAAACACAGAAAAAACCCAAACAGATCCCAGAAAAAAGCTGCTGAAATCCTACAGAATCATTGGTGCAAAGTTGGTACATTAACGTCAGTTCTCCCTTGAAAATAATCCTAGGTTGAATGCAAGTAATTCATTGTTAACATTTTTTATCTGGGCTTGCAACCTTGAGATCATTTGCCTGTTTCCAACTAGAGAGAATTCAAATCCAATTTGTAACAATAAAGTATGACTTTGAATGGATCAATCACAATTGGTTCTCTTTGTTACTTTAATTGAACCACCTTGTAATTACTGAAGTATTTATTTTCTATTTTTAATTATCTCATTAGTTCTAAGTGACTGCATTCTGCTTCATTCCTCCAAGAACAATTTAGAAATATAATATGGAAACCTCAATAGGTTCCATTGTGGAAAAATAATAATGAATTTAAGAAGAGAATAAAGGATAATGTTCATCCCAGAGATATAGCTGTTAAAACATGAGGGAAAATTATATTTCCAAAGTAAAGCATTACTTTTCACCCTTTAATAAAAGTGTCACTATCACATCATGTATGTCTCTAATGGTATTAATCCACCAAGGCCCTTCCTCAGCTTTATCTGTCCTTCTGAGCTTAGATAATCAAATTCACATCTCTATTCCTAACCTGGAATTAAAGCTCTCTTATTGCTTTGAGTATGTAGGTCAGTGACTATTTCAGAAATGAGTCAATTACCTATAAGTTTCGCTAACGTTTTTACTGTTAGCTTAATGAAAAGAGAGAAATAGACTGGTTTGGCACTGCAGTAAAAATCCAAGGTAGTATGAGCTTAGCTAAACTTACAGTAGGGAAAACTTTTACCACAGCTCAGAACACATTCCTGACTAACCACTTTTGAAGCAAAAAAAAAATCTGTCTAGAAGAAACAGCCTTTCCCAAAGGCGGATGTAGTGATATACATGCATCCTCCACCTCCACTTTTGTGGAAATGCCTGTCACCAGATAGAATAGTTCATTCCTTTGAAAGGTGTTCATAATAAGTAGATGAATATAAATGTTTTCAGATGTTCTGTGTTAAGCAGTGTCTTTTTCATGGTCATTTGAGAGGATATCATCTGCATCAGAGCATCCAGTTTTCCAAAGCTGTATGTTGTTGCCCATTACCTGCTTGGTTACACTGGTACCACTGGTAATGCAGGACCAGGGAGGCATGGGCACCACCAGCTGCAGTGCTCTGCCTGTTCAAGTGCCTCTGCTTGTCACAGGTTTAAATAAGACATCAGGAGTTCCATGTGAAATATTAGAAGGACTAGTATGGGAGGAAAACATATTGCTGCATGGTTCTGCCACCCAATTTTCTGCCTGTGGAAACAGACAGAACACTTCTTTGAAGTTTCGGTATCTCACACTTGACTGTTCCACTGCTTTCATCAAAACGATGGAACAGCAAACTTGTGACTTGGTATTCATCCACAGTATTTCTTTGCTTCTTTGGGGTTCTTGGAGACAATGTACTTTGCAGCATACATTCTTTCATTATGAGATTGACTTCTTTATTTTTCCTTTGTTTTCACAGGAACACAAATTAAAACAAAGCTGTGGGGTTTGTAATGCTCCAAAGCTTCTCATTGTGGCCACTCTGAAATAAGCTGACCTGAAGGGAGGCAATTCTCCTTCTGGGAGCATCTTGGTGATCCTTATGGGTCCTTTCCAGCTTGAGATATTCTATGAGTCTATGATCACTTTGTACTACCTCTTTGCTTTCTCTTTGTCACAGTTACATGCACAAATAACTCCTTTATTTTCTGATCTGAGGAAGCAGTTCTCTTTCTGGTAAAGCTGCACATCAGTAAAACATTTCTTGACAGTCATGGTTATTAGTGGCCAATGATATGATAAGGCTCTAAAGGCATTTAATTCACTGTCACTAAAGATCTCTGAGAGTAGATTATGTACAAAAAATGTGAAACGAAGAGATATAATCCCTTCCCTGCAGAGGGAAGAGAGAGATGATCCAAGTCCATCAGGTCTTTTCCATTGCTATATTGTATAGTTAATTTGGGAAAATAATTTTCCTCCCCTCTACAGCTAACTTGTTTTCTGGGTCCCTGTGTTTCCCTTTCTCTCACTTAGATCATTAACTGTTTTCCTTTCCCTATGTACGTTCAAATTTCATTGATGCTAATGGAAAATACATGTGCAGAGGATAATAAACACCTAAGTATTTGGGTTCTGCTAACACTCCTCCCTAGAGCATAATAGTAAAAATGTTATAGGAAAATACATTGGTACAGAAGCACCAAAAGAACAGAAGGAACAAATTTGATGTCTCCTTTTTCCTACCACAGCAAGATAAAGAAGCAGTAGAAAGTGTCTTGGTTCTCTTTAGATAAACCTGTTCACATAAAAAGAAACAGAAATTTTACTGTTAGTCCAGCAACTGTGTTTGAAGAACGTATCTTAATTCTGCCTATCAGAGATAGACATGACATTGGTGCATTTGTTAGCTTCTTGGAAGGAGGGACAGACTTCTCATTAGAAGCCTGGCAGAACTAGCATGCAGAAAGATGTGAATGGAAGCATCTTACTGAGACAACTAAATTAAGAGCATGGCCACTTTTTTTGCTTCATCTCTCATCAGTGAGGAACAAGATAAACATGACTTCAGGGCAACTGAGGTCACAGGTGAGATAAATCTGATTTGGGGGTATGTGTGTCTTAAAAGCTATTGACAAATGTACAGCTTGTTGTTTCCATATATAGCATAATTCTGTTACTGTACCACAACACTTAGATGGTATCACTATATTTCTAATATATAGTGGTATCACTTGTATTTCTACTTTTAGTGCACTAGGACTGGAAGGGACCATCTATGTCAACAAGTCCAGACCTTAACAACTATAGGAAACCATGGATGAGATGGCTTGGTTAGGAAGATCTGATTCTGTATGTCTCTGCAAACGCCTTTCCAGCACCGTATGGCAGATACTGAATATCTACTGTATAAAAGGAAAAGCTGCAATGACAAAATGGCACAGAAAGTGGAGACTGAGTGGAGACTGCCAGGTGCTAGGTCTTGTTAAACCCTCTAGATAATCCTAGACAGGAAAACATGGTCCATGCTGCAGAAAGGTAAAAAACAAGCACACAATCATCCTTGGTAATATGACCCAGAGAATCAAAGACCCAGCCAGATCTGGTGATCTGAGTGTGCAAGCAGGCAATGCAAACTTTCTTGTACAACTTAACCACAGAAGAGAATGCAAGGACACAAGAGCAACCTGCCTGACTCTTGCCAATCTTGAGAGAAGGTCAGCATGCCCTCACACCCCTCATTACTGTCTCTAGAGCCAAATCAGGGGATTGGTAGAGCCTGGAAGTATGACAATAGGAGAGTGCTAATAAAGTGACAGCAAGCCAAATCTGTTTTCATACTCTTGTGCATACAGCAAACCACCAGACAACCCAGGTTTCATTAGGGGAGCCAACCCACAGGCAGACGCTTTCCTGCCCTGCAGACAGCTTGGGAAAACAGCCTGTGTATGTGTGTCAGGGGAGTGAAGGGGATTTGTCGGAACAGGGAGGCATTCTGCCACACTAATCTCCCAATGGGGCAGTGGCCATTAAGGAGCCTATGCTGTTCAGATCCATCTGACAGCTGCTCCTGAGTGCCCTTGGGTCCTCTAGTCCACACCAGCCAACAACTGAGCATGGGAGAGCTGCACTGAGCCTTGGCACCGACATCCACCGCCTCCACCAAGCAGGGAGAGCACGGGATCCAGCCTTCCATCCCTTGACTTGTACAGCAGAACAGAAATCTCAGTTTTTTGCTTGCGAAATTCAAGCTAGCACAGATGTAAAGATTTGTCGCAGCATGTAGCACATTTGTTTTGTATCCAGTGAAGCCTCTGGGGTACCTGGCTGAGTGAGGAACAAGCATTTTTCTTTAAAACCAGGGATCCCTTATATGGCCAAAGCTCTAACAATATGCTTGTCTCCCCTAGGGCTAGCTACTGGCATCAAAACTATAAAACCAAGGTAACTGTTCACTCTGTTTTATCATTTTCCTAGCCCCACCCTTCTACAAACCAGCCACTGGGGAGAGGAAAGTCCTGACATTCCTTTTCTTGAAGGGACAAAACCAGTAAGAAAAAGCTGACGAACTTTGTGCCCCTTCAGTGACTGCAATTCTGCAGAATACACACAGTTATTATAGCGATGATTAGCAAGATACAAATGTTCACATTTCACATTTTTATTATTTTTTAAATCTGTAGATATATTTTTCCCCCTAGGAAATTGAGAGATGTGTGAAATTGGGAACAAACTGACTGAAAATTGCATAACGCTTTTATCGGCAAGGACATTCAGAAAGCCACAGAAATGATAAACAGCTTTCTGGACATCATTGTTTAAATCCCTTTGGCAGTGTACTATCCCTTTTGAAGAAGAGTCACAGGATTCCTTGAGTGCACTGAGGTACTATTGCAACTATCATTACTGTTATAAACTTGCAGGCTTTCAAAACATTCTCAGTGGCATCCCACATGATCTAAGACACGGAAAACCTTAAGAAAATGATAAATAGTAATGATTGCAATTCCAAAGCAAAAAAAAAGTCAAGGGAAAAGATGCAATATATAAATATTCAGGGTCAGACTTGTAATGATTAAAATGAGAAAATTTCCAGTTTTCTGTGGTCTCCTCAGTGTTTTAATGAACAATATACTTTAAAAGATGAAACAATAGCTTGACAGTGCTTACCTAGAAGCTGTGCCTTATTTTCTTGAAATCAAAGTTCAGTATTTTATGGGGTAAGAACTAGAGGCAAACAGGAAGTCTGTATACAAACTACTTGACCCAGTACATTCATAAAGACTGAATATATGGCTGGTTATTTATTTCTCCTGTAAAAGCTCACTGCTAAAGCAAGCAAATTAGAAACACTTTTTGACATTATTTTCTACTAAAACACAACACCTGTTCCACATCCACCTCTTCTTTTTGATAAAGTCACTTCTTGGCGGTGTGAAAGGTGATTAAGAGGATAGGAAAAGATAGGTAAAAGATAAATAAAAGTCAGATAAAATGTGTGCTTTTTACACAGAAAACAAAATCTTGTTAAAACGTTTTGTTTCTTCACCAAATCGCTTTCAGGAGAAGTTCTGGGCCTTCTTAGTTATAAAACATATACAATGGTGAACAATTCACAGGCTTGTGCCTATGAATCCCTATTCCAAGTTGTTCTTGGTTAGTATAATTCCTTCTGGGTTTTAGGAAGCATAATCTCCTTTAATTGTGAGCCTTCCTTAATGAAGACTATTCTTGAAACTGTCATTTAAAATAAGCCATTAATTGCTTTCCATCCCCATTAAATGTAATAGGAAGCTATACCATTAATTCTATCACTGCTAAATCCCCACATTGCCAGATGCTGAAGCAGAATGGGACTATGGATTACAAAACATATGGATTTATTTACACTAGGTAACTTCTTTATTAAAATATCTTAACACAGTCATTACAGAGACTTCTTTCCCAAGCCCCTGCTGTCACACTTTGCTCTGCTCAGGAACACACACCACATCTGCTTTTTACATATGCTCTCCAGCCCCAGTTCACCCACATGGGCTCCATTCACAGAAGTATGTGCCCCTCCTCCCCAGCCTCAGATGAAAACACACAATGGGGCTGTAGCACTAACACAAGTATGGTGGGTTCAAATCAGCCGTGGCTGGCTTGGAGAATATGCATAGATCATCCCTGTTCCAGCATAGCTGGTCTTCAGTGATAGACTTTCCAGCTCACACTGACTATGCAGAGTCTTCCATGATAGCAGTGCTCCCCAGAAACAATTCATCTTATCCATCATAAAATTGTTGAGGCAAATTTTTCACTGGTGATCCCATGACTAGGCGTTTCTAAATTATATTAAAAAAAAATATAGAAAACAACCCCACCTCTTGCTCTCTCCTTTCCTTTAAGCCACAAGTGCCCAAACCGTAGATGAGACCTAAACAGTCCCTTACTATTGGGGAGTAAAAAAAGAGAAATGAACTGTCCATCTTTCCTTGAAAACTGCTCAGACACTTCAGAGCAGTGTAAGAAAGATGCCTACTGGAACACACAGTTGGATTATTCTGAAGCTTTCAGTTTGTGTTTGGTTTGCATAGGTCTGATTTTCTGGCTGCAAGAGCAGGCATGTCCTTCTCCTCCTTACGCAGTTTATTCTAATTCTGCAAATACCAGCAAAAAAAACAGCAAAAAGTGGAAATTATTCTTAAAATGTAGACTCTTTATTTCCTACCTGTCTCCTCTTCCCTTAGTTACAGTCTGTCTTTTCCTTATAAGCAACAAGCCATTGCCTGACTTTTTCTCCACCCTTTCAGTGTTCTTTAATTTCTTTCTGGGTTATCATCTTTCAGCCAAAAATGTGTGTCCTCCTTTTTTTTTTTTTTTTTATTAGCAGAAAACACATATTCTAACAAAGGACTTTTGAAACTGCTTCCATAGCAACCAAGGATTCTTTATAAAAGAAGATCTTCTCATTGCTTAACAATGTTACAGCACAAAGCACAGCCCCCATTCTAAAGAACTGCATTTACAGTGCACACCTCACCTCCATTTTCCCCACATTAAAATGCTCAAGATGCAAACTAATGCCCTCTAAAATTAGGAAATAGATAATTAAGGCTTCTTACTAAGGCCGTTCATTTTTTTCTTCCCAACTTTACTCTCTTAGCAGTGGCACCAGGTTCTTAATGCCAGTGTCATCTTTATATCTGAGCCATCAGTATCAACTGCTCCTCCCTAGTCCACCTTTTTTAAGTCCCTTTAGTCCAACCATTCCCATAGGGTCAGTGTACATTCATTCTTGCTTTCTATTTGTGAACTCTCCACTTAACCTCAACACAGTCTACAAGTCTTCTCTCATGTGGTTCCCAGCCCTGCCTGGGATTCAAGCAATGTCCTGTTCCTTCCTCCCTTCCTAGTCTGATTTCTTACCCTTCCTCTAACTCCTTTTTTAACTCCTTGTTCAGTCTTAATTTTCTCTGTCCCACCACTCCTTGACTCTTCATCCAGTTCTCTCTCTTGTCTTGGTTCAGAAGCTCTTTAGCCTTCCTACCTTCTTCTTCATCCGCTTAATTCCATTTGTCCAGATGCAAAATTATTCCAGCCTAATTGTTCCTAACTTCAGTTCTGTCTTTGTTGATCTGTCAAATGGTCCCATTTGCTCTAATGGGTTCTTCACTCTGGCTGTTTTTACTTAAGCAGTTCAGTTCTTCTGTTTTATCAGTTAAGTTCATTATTGCTTGAAATATCAGAATATTCTTATTAATTTCATTATTTGTAATATCTCCAGCATGGATTTCAATATAGTTGTATTTACAAATGTCTGGTAGATGGCAGCTCCTTCCTTACAATCTGTCACATAGAAATTTTAGTTAATTATTTTATATTCAAAATTTGCCAGGGCAGAAAAAAGGCAGGTGAATCAGCAACAATCAGCCATTAGAGGAACCACCTTCCAAATACTGGAATTACAGGCAAGTACTTAAACTTCAGCAGTGTGGATATTTCTTGTCTCTCCAGTCCTCTTACTCCTGTGATTTGGACACTAAGGCTTAGTTTCATAATGTTTTGGGGCAGTGAGGAAGTCTTCTTTTTTATGTATTCCTGTTACACACATCTTGGCAGATTTGAGCGCTGAACATACACATGAACAGTGATGGTGCGCTTCAAATGGGAACATTTAAGAGAATCAAAAGCGGCTTAAACAAGAGAGTATTAATGATGTAGATCTTTACAAACCCTACCACCATGATGAAATAAGTGGAAGTAATACTAATGAATTATTCCAAAATAAATGTGCTTTACATACATTAGAATAAAGCTTTGCAGAGCATCCAATATCAATAAATTGCCAACAGTAGCAGTGTCCAAAAATATTGACTGAGAATTAGAATTAACATCTAACACAGACCAGATGCTATCCCACAAGTGCATTGGACATATTAACATCAATAGGCTTCCGCATGGAACAGTAACCATTTTTCATTAACAACAAAGTTGTCACTGAGCTGTGCTTATGGTGCTAACTGATACTTCCACATTGGACCTTCTTCATAGGGGGTTAAAGCAGGCTACAGGATACAACAGATTTCCAGAGGAAATTAATTAATTCAAACCATTTACAGCGTGTTGACGAGGTTAGGTTTACAATGCGGTCACTCAGCTTAGATAAAAACATACACAGTTTTGCCTGATCCCATGATTTAGGAAGGTAGGCAGGAAAACCAAGAATTAAGCACCTTTCAATGCCTATAGTTGTGGGGTTGCTTTGTTTGGTTTTTGTTGGTTTTGTTTGGTTGTTTTTTTTCTTTTAATTTCNTCCCATGATTTAGGAAGGTAGGCAGGAAAACCAAGAATTAAGCACCTTTCAATGCCTATAGTTGTGGGGTTGCTTTGTTTAGTTTTTGTTGGTTTTGTTTGGTTTTTTTTTTTTTTTAATTTCCCATAGCAAATAAACACATTGTTTTCTATGCACACATTGTTGAATATTACCAAGTTTTAGAGTAGCTTTTGCAAATCTTCTTGAGAACATTAGACTCAAAAAGGCCCAGACTGTACTGTGAGGAAATAACAGGTATATATGTAATACCAAAAAGATAAAAATCTTCAGATTTTGAAGGCAATAAACTTTGAATTCTGCTTCCTGCTTTTGATTTCTTAAGAAAGATTAATGAAGAGAATCTCATGTTGTGTGTAATCTCATTTCAGCTGCTGGAAAGAAGATAACCCTGGCTGTACCATCATGTAACTTTTCCCAGGTTAAGATAGCTAATGAGAGTGCTTTAAGGTTGGAAGTGGTTTTTCTTTTTCAGTAGCTTAGAGATCTTTCAAAGGGATGTTTTGGCTTTTTCTGGTGGCAGAAAGAGAAAGAAATAGTTTTTCCTGAATGCTACATGCTGCCTAAACAGTCAACAGTGCCTCTAGAAAAAAAAATACATGTACAAGCAAGTGCCCATTCAGCCATTCTGATTCTGTGAAAGATGTCTTTGGTATGTCCAGAATCACACCTACCTAAGATATTACCCAAGCAATGTCCACAAAACCACCCTGGCACAATTAAAAACTATTGCTTTTTCTCTCATTTTGCCTACAAGAGCTTTGGACTGAATTTACTCACAGTAAAATGTTTTTAACTTTTTCTTCTTCACCCTTTTTCCTCACATATTTTTTTATTTCTGTCTTATACTAGCTATCTATGCATCCATATAGCTGTGTTGCTTTTCATGACATTGGCACCTAAACAAATACCAATAGAGAAATAACTACTGAACTTTCTATAGACCATGTTCAAACTGGAGAAATTAGTTTTGGGGAGAAGAAAATTCATGAATGAGGAATTTTTCTGAGTGCCAACTAAAAGCTGTTAAGAAATTAGGATTTGTGACATAATTTCAATTCTTCATATCACAGACAAACCAGAGATGTCTTTTTTTTTCCCAGAAATCACTTCCTTGTTCCTAGAATTCTGGTGCTGGGGTACATGAAGTGAAGAACTGATCCACTTTGAGGACCAACTCCACCATTTTGGCATGAAACCCTGGAACTGGTGAGCTTGCATGAATCACGGTATCAGCTGAGTCATAAAAAAACCAGACACTGCTTAAAGCTGCAAGACTTCATTTGCTGTTTCTGCAATAAGATTCAGAAGCTAGGAGATGCAGTACACCAGCCTGACTGGTTATAATGCAATCACTGACTGTCAGATTTAATTAGAAAAAACATGGTTCCCCAGGAACCATGGGGGATGAAAAAGAAAAGAGGAAAGGAGTTTTTGAAGCTGACTACAGCTTATTGCCCTTTAGAGACTGATGTTCTCTATTTAAGACAGAGTGACTATCTCCGTGCAGTGTTGTGATGCAATCTGGTACCAGCATGCTATACTGACAGTGAATGAAGAATAGTTTCAGTAGTGAAGGAGCAAGAGGTCATGAGATGCAGTGCAGAGCTCCAAAGAGGAAATCAAAGACAGAATTATTCAGTAGTTGTGTTCTGAGACAGTTGAAGTAATCCAAGTGATTACATGCTATCCCATGAGATATATACTCTGCTAGCACTTTAAATGTATAGAATGTAAAGCTTGCTGAGGCTCATCTGCCCAAGTGGCTACCACTTCATGCTGCTGCTCATCAGTAGGAACTTGTGATAGTGACAGGAATAATACTGAATGGAGGAGAAATCATCATCTACCTTTGGAAAGGAGGGTGAAAGATTTGATCTCAGATAAGTTTTCAGTTAGACCTGCTCAGAATGGGTAAAAGTCTGGGGACAGCACAGATGTATCCTGAATATGAAGCCACTGCTGAACATATGGTGTCACTGAGAGGGTTTCAGATTTCTTACAATTATGTCTACTTCATGATGAATAGGAAATGTGTTAATGGCACTATTATGTAGAAATTAACACACTTGATAGGTATTTTAGCAGTGGCTCATAGTCAATCTGGAAGAATACGTTCAGTTTTGAATTAAAGGGTCTAACCTGGATTAAAAACTGTGCAAAGTTTTGTGATAATTGGAAGGAAAGTATAACATAATTTTGTTAAAGTTGAAAATGACACAAACTGAGAAAGATTCAAGTACACTGTAGAAGAGAAGTCACGTTTAAAATTATCACAGAAAATTGGGTTGGACTTGATGATCTTAGAGGTCCCTTCCAACCTGGTAATTCTGTGATTCTGTGAAAATAAGAGAATCATAAAATTATTCAAATTGAAAGTCATTTAAGGATGTTACCTCTCCAGCTTCTGGCTTCTTATGTGACTAACTATACATTAGACCAAGAAGATCAGGGCCTTTCAAAATCTACATAGAGAAAAAAGTAGTTCCACAAGGACACACACAAAATTCTTCCCTGCAAGTACAAACCAAAAAATGTCTGGCTAAACAAAAAGATCTGAATGTTGCTGTCACTCACAATCTGGACAGGAGTCAAGAATGTTATGCTTTTCTGAAAAAAAGTAAATAGGAGTGCTATCTCTAATTCAGCTGAAATATTCGCTGTATTTGGCACTAGTAAGGTGTCAGCTTGAGTACTGATGTCTGATTTCGTGTACGGTTCAAGAGAGATGTGGACCAACTGAATAACGTATTGTGATTACAACAAGGCTTTCTAATTAGCACAAGGGAGATTAGATCAGATGACAGGAAAAATGTAACAGAAAGCTTAATGCAGTACTGGAATGCATTCCATGGGCTGGTTGTGAAGTTCCCATCACTGAAGTTTATTGAAAAACAAGTTGGACAAGAACTTGTCAGAAATAGCATAGAACTGTCTTCTCTCTGGGCATAGAAAGCAAAAAAGCACAAAAGATGTCCTGATAAGGTCTCCTATCTGTAATTTCTAAATTTGTCACTCAGATTTAGCAAAGAATTAAACTCTGTGACATTGTATTGTTTAGATGTATCCCTGGGAGACAGCCACCATGTTATTCCTTTAAGATCTGGATGAAGTTGCTGCTTATACTGGATGGTGCCTGTTTTGTTTAAGTTCTAATGAGCTGGATTTGTCAAGATCCATTATTCAAAATATTTCAGCTCACTGCCTCTTACTTTAGAAGATAGATAAAAAGTGCTTATATGAGCATCTCTGCAAGCAAATTAAAGTGGGGGTAATAGCTTCTGTAAAAGAGGTAATAATGACCAGCTGGATATGGGCTAGTATATGGAATTGTTTTTTTTTATGGGCATACCTGTTTGAGTAGTAGACATCTGTACACACTCTTAATGATTGCTTGCAGCTTTCATGTGCACTTCAGCACATGGGTACAAACTAATTTGGTATCCTGTAATGAAAAAAGTGCTCATCCTTTTCCAACAGTGGGCACCTTTTGCTTCAGGAAAATCAAACATCACTAAAGTATATTCAGTGTGTAAGAACTAGAATTAGAGCTGAAATACACAAGAAATGAAACACATGTTTCCTCAGTTTTACAAAACAAAATTAAACTTTTCTTTCTGGAGTTTGGAACCTCAGGGTTTTTTTCTTGCTTACTTGCCTTTAAATAAACTTTGAAGAAATGATGCTTCCCAGCAGCTGGCATATAGCGTTGAGAGATGGGAATTCAGGGTGCTCTTCTAGGGGCAGTAGTTGACTTAATCTGGGATTTGGGCCAAGTGACCTAATATCATTTTGCCTTTTCCACAGCTTTTAATTCGTCAATATGCTTTATTCTTTCAGAACAAGGATGGTAGGAGTTATCTGAGAAAGCAGATGTTGCTTGTGCTGTTTTCCTGTTTAAACGCAGCAGTAAGCAGCACTGCTTACTAAAATCCTAATTTTAGTTAGTGACATCCATCATCTCCAGCTATACTGCTAGCCCAGTCTTCTAGACCATTAGTAAAGCAATTTTTTCATTCATTTATAACCTTGTTCTTAGTGGGATGAATATAAATGAATATAAATGAAATTTTAGCTCACCATTTGGTTTCTGTGACCTCAAGCCACCTGTATATATAGACCAAATTTGGAATATACTTGGAAGAAGAAAAGATAACTGGAAAGAAAAAGAAAGATAAAATTAATGTAGGAGGCAGTGATACAAATGAGGTTGTGCTAATACATATGGCTAATTGCTATTTTCATTGTTGTTATTATTATGTTATCTTCATTGCTATTGAAATTACTAATAACTCTTCATGGCTATTACACTTGACACCTGTAACCAGACCTGGAAAACGTACTGTCTGACAGTAGTAATGAAAGAACCTTTACTTATGTTTTATTGAACTGAGTGTTTGTTAAAATGGTTGCTACAGTAATAAATAACTGACATGAATTTCCTGAGTTTATTCATTGATATAAAAATTAACTTGAATCCTCATTAAACATGAATAAGCAAAACAATGTTCACAAAAATTATGTTAAACAAAACACATAGAATCAATTACATAACATACTGCAGATGTTTAAAACTTACAACATAGGCTATTCAACTTAAAATAAGCTGACTACTGCTTTTCTCAGAAACAAAAATGGAACATTATCACCCAGTGAATAAAACTGTGTTCAGTAAATAGAAATGTGGGATAAGCCAAAAAGAAAACAAACAAACCCAACCTAAGCATCTCTTAGTTCTCTTTTGTATTATGGTGAAATGTAAATATGAATAAACTGCACCCTACATTTAGGCCCACTTTAGCCCAACCAGTACTTTTACTGTTACAATGAAAAATAATTCTAAATTCTTTTTTTAATATAAGATTTTCAGAGTATCAGTAACAAATGAATGCATGCATTTAATATAATAAAAGTAAATGTATTACCAGTGTTCATACTTATAAAAGTTTTCTGAAAACTTCCCACTTACATGAACAAGCAGAATTTCTTTTGCCAAGGCCTTCTGTGTCTTTGGGCATAAAGCTGAAACAACTTAGTGGGTCATAAAGCCCTTTCCCCTGTCATTATAGGAAATTGAAACCTGTTCATAAATGCTGCAAAAATTCATTATAAAATGGGTTCAGATTTCTCAGCCCCTGTATCTCCTTGAAAGCTCTTTCTGATATTAGAAATCTCCTAGCTTCCAGTTTGAAAGTATTCATGACCATTTTACACCTTTTTATTACTGTGCCAACAGTATCTTTTAGCTTAATAATTCTTCTTTTCTCGCTGATGGTTTTTACCATGTGCTTACAGATATTTATGATTTTTCATAAATATATTATCTCCATTTATATTTTATAGATCTGCATAGAGATTATTCTCCTAGTTTATTCTAGTTTAGATTCACAGTTCTTAAACACAGACTGGATTCAGTATTTCACAGGAGAATTTTCTAACACCTTATATAATGGCATCAACACGTCTCTATTTGTATCATTTTGCCTGAAGCGTGCTAGGATTATTTTTGCTTGCTTATAGTCGCATGACACTACTTGATTGAATAAGGATATTCAGGTCTTTCTTGCCTTCTGCTATTTCAAGTTGACAAAAACTTATTTTATAGAAGAATTATTTTTATAATGTAACTTTTGGTGATAGAATTATATCCCACCTCTTGTTTTTCTCTGGGCCTTCTGTGGTGCTAAGAGAAAAAGCAGAGGTGATAAATGGACATTCAGTAATGGCCCTTTCTCATACACCTGAAGTAATCCAGCTAATCAACATGCATTCAATGATAGAAGTGCCTTAAATAACTGATCTGACTCATGTGACACAGATTTCCTCCCTACTGTGTCATGAAGAACCAACTAGTACAAAACCCCATGCTTTTCATAGGTAGGTCCAGTTAGTCTGTGAGTCTTGTGTACAGATAATTTTCCAAGTACTGCATGGTATAGGGGATTTGTTTCCTCATTTTAGGCATACCCTGAAAATTGTGTCGCTTATGTTGCTTCAGTACAACAGTGCTGAGTTCTCTATTGTGAGAGACATAGCAGCCAGTTTTAGTTATCTAATTGCTGAGGTGAGTAGCTCAAGAGAGGACGGCTTCAACACCGGAGCCGAGGGGGAGATCAGCGTCCAGGAGCCTCACCTCAGAGCGACAACAGCCACCGAGGAAGCCTCAAGTGCTCGACAGGACTTGTCCAGGAGCCGGCAGCTCCGCTGAGGCGAGCAGGGACTCACAGGGGGCGGAGCCAGGAGGGGCGGTACCAACCCTGAGTGGGTAAAAACCTGCCCGGGGAGCTGCGGCGGGGCAGTTGGAGCGGGATGGTGCGCACTGGCCGTATGACCAGGGCCCACTCTGGGAGCTCTGCCGGCGGTGGCCAGCGTAGGCACCCAGACAGAGCTGATGAGAGGGGAGGCTGCAGGGCAGAGCTCGGGGTGTAGAGAGTGCCTGCACTGGTCTGGTGAGGGAACGGTGCAGAATGGGCAGGCCTGGTGGAGGTCCTGCTGCAGCAGGGGCTGAGCTGCAGGACGGTGTCAATAGGCTGCGAGATGTCAGGGAAGCTGAGAGGAAGCAGTTCTGCTTGCTCCAGACCCAAACTGTGCAGGGGCCTCAAGCGTCCCCTTTGGCTCATGGAGGAAAGAAGGAGGCCATTAAACCGGGAAGATGGGAATTAGTAACAAAAAACCCAAAACAACAACAACAAAACAAAACAAACAAACAAACAAACAAAAAAACCCCAAACCAAAACCAACAAAAAAATGAGGAAGAGGACAGTTAAAAGCAAGGGGCGTCCTCCTATATCTGTTGTACCCACCCAGAACCGCTTTGCAGTCCTGCAGGGGGCTGATGGGAAACTCACTCGCACGGGGAACAGCCGGCTGGGAGAATGGTAAAGATCTCTACTGGTGCTGCCAGGAAAAAGCAGCGGGTCCTAGTAGTGGGGGACTCTACTTTGAAAGGCACAGAGGCACCCATCTGTTGGCCTGATCTGGTCTCGAGGAAGGTGTGTTGCCTACCTGGGGCACGGATCAGGGATGTTGCAGAGAGGCTGCTTGCTCTGGTAAGCCCCATGGACTATTACCCGCTTCTAGTGATACATGTGGGTGCTAGGGATATAGATAGCAGTAGCCTGGGGGACATAAAGAAGGACTACAGAGCCCTGGGAGAGGTGGTTAGGGGCTCTGGAGATCAGGTTGTCTTTTCGTCAATTCTCCAGAATACAGGGGAGGGCCTTAAAAAAGCTGGGAGGATTGGACAGGTTAATAATTGGTTAGAACAGTGGTGCCATAGTCAGGGGTTTGGGTGTCTTGAACACAGGACCCAAGTTTGTAGGTCAGGTCTACTGGGGGCTGGTGGAGCTGCTGTGATAAAGAAGGGAAGAGTGGTTTTGGTAGGAGACTTGCCAGACTGGTCAAGGATGCTTTAAACTAGATGTGTTGGGTGACTACGGCATCATTCTATCACAGCACACCCAGTCAGTTGCCATCAGCTGTAATAAATGCTTGGAGCAATGTAGACATATTCCAGCCACTCCAGCCAATGAGCCGGCTTCATTTGGAGCTCAGCTCAGGTGTGTCTATACAAATGCCCATAGCACAGGGAACAAACAAGAGGAATTAGAGATGTGTGCCCATCTATGGGGGTATGATATAATAGGCATCACAGAAGCATGGTGGGATGGCTCCTATGACTGGAGTGTTGGAATAGAAGATCACAGGCTCATTAGAAAAGACAGGCTTGGTAGGCAGGGGGAGGGGGGTGGGCAGTTGCCCTTTATGTTAGGGATAGGCTGGAGACTATGGAACTCTGTCTCGGGACAGGTGATCAGTTAACAGAGAGTTTGTGGGTCAGGGTTAAAGGGAAAACAGTGATGGGAGACATAACTGTGGGGATCTGTTACAGACCGCCTGATCAAGAGGACGCTGCGGATGAAGCACTCTATAGACAGACAGGAACAGCCTCACACTCGCAGGCCCTTGTTCTCATGAGGGACTTCAACCACTCTGATACCTGTTGGAGTGATGGTACAGCCCAGCACAAGTGATCCAGGAGATTCCTTGATTGTGCGGAAGACAACTTCCTTCTACAAGTAATAGAGGAGCTGACGAGGAGAGGTGCCCTGCTTGACCTCGTGCTCACCAACGGGGAAGGGATGGTTGGAAATGTGATGCTTCAGGGCAGCCTTGGTTGCAGTGATTATGAGATGGTCAAATTCGAGATCCTCAGGACAGTGAGAAGAGCGTGAACCAAACTCACTGCCCTGGACTTCAACAGAGCAGACTTCACCTCTTCAGGAACCTGCTTAGTAAGGTTCCTTGGGATAGCCCTAGAGGGCAGGGGGGCCCAAGACTGCTGGATGTTATTCAAGGATCACCAGCTACAAGCTCAGGAATGTTGCATCTCAACTAATAGGAAGTGCAGCAGGAGGGCCAGGAGACCTCTTTGGATGGATAAGGAGCTGCTGAGGAAAATTCAAAAGAAAAAAGATGCTTATAAAAGGTGGAAAAAAGGGCAGGCGGCCTGGGATGAATATGGAAATGTTGTTCGGGAAGATATGTACCAAGTCAGGAAAGCTAAGGCCCAGTTAGAATTAAACTTGGCTAGGGATGTTAAGAATAACAAGAAGGTATTCGATAGGTACGTAGCGAATAAAAGAGAGATCAGGGACAGTGTAGGCCCCATCTGGAAGCAATCAGGTGAACTGGCTATGCAGGATTTGGAGAAGGCTGAGGTTCTCAATGACTTATTTGCCTCAGTCTTCACTGACAAAGGCTCTGACCACACTACCCAAGTCTTGGAAGGCAGACGAAGGGGCTATGAGAATGATGGCCCTAGGCCCACTGTAGGAGAGGATCTGGTTCAAGACCATCTTAAAAGCCTGAATGCACACAAGTCTGTGGGACCTGATGAAATCTGTCCATGGGTCCTGAAGGAGCTGGCAAATGAAGTTGCTAAGCCACTGCCCATGATATTTGAAAAATCATGGCAGTCAGGTGAAGTTCCCGATGACTGGAAAAAAGAGAAATATAACCCCCATTTTCA
>NDXB01004174.1:392414-418029 GCA_002631895.1 Agapornis roseicollis | reverse complement strand
CGGGGTTTTTTTTTTTTTTTTTTTTTTTTTTTTTTTTTTTTTTTTAGATTTGACTGTATGGCCTTAACAAGGATTTTAAAAATTATTTTGTCTGTAATATCCTAGGGCTTTTTAAAAAGCAAATGAGAACGAAACAAAACCAAAAGTTCTATCGAGTGGCAGCATGTTGTGGTACCACAGTTGGTTTGGAACCTCTAAACCCACAGTATAGGCCTCTTCATACTGATTTCTGCCAGGATGACAGATGGTAATAGCATATTTTCATCCTTTGAGATGCAAGGTCAGATACCAGGTCAGACAGGGGGTTTGCACAGAGACTTGCAGGAAGCAGAACAATGTCACATAAACATCCCAAGGCCTCTGTAGAGAGAGGGACTACACTGATTAACAGAATGCCCTTTCTGCTTGTTCCTTCCCTCTTTATTCCCTCCTGTCTCATCTGTTCCAGCATGTTTTTTGTTTCCCTCCCTCCCTGTCTCTGGCTCCAGGTACTAATCCCTTTCTCTTTGCCTGTGCTGCCTCTCTTTCATTCTCTGCTCTGTCAGTCCTGTGAGTTCATTTGATTTCACTGTCCTGCCCTACCACCAGGCTACCAGCCAACTCACTATTTCTTCAGCTAACCATTCACTCCTCACCACTTCTGGCCTGAAACTTCCTAGCTCCCACTTCCGATTCCAGCCCACTCCAAAACATTTACATTGAAAAATACATCCAGTCCCTTAAGAGTATCTGAGTGTTATTCAAAATGCGTAAGTCGAAAGGTGTCATTCTTTTGGGGGGCTTTGCTCGTTCGCAGCTAACGCCTATTACTGAATCAGAAGGCAAACGGCTCAAGCCGCCATGCTCATACACTGTTCGCCTGGGGGATGCTGCACTCTGCTGGATGTGTCTGGCTGCGCCGCTTGCGTTTTCCAGTCTTCCCTGATTTCCAGCAGTTCAAACCAATTGTATTCAGCACTTTCCAGTACAAGTACAGGTTTAGCACAAATCATTTCTAATTTGCAGCATTCGTTTTCATGAAAGCTGACATCCCTTTTTCTGACTTGGCTTCCTTTATACTCAAATCCTAAGATATACGAAAATTAGTGGAAGAAAAGAAAAAAGATGAAGGAGTGGAAATACATTTGGCCATCCAGGTGTTTCCTTTGTGTTTACCAGACCTCGGTTCTGCAAGTGCCATCTCTTGTGAGAGAGGTCTCCACAGTCCATGCCCCTTTGACCAATCATCCCAACTATGATAGGCTTCAGGCATCTTTCTGTACCTCCACTTCTTTAGAAGCACTGCTAAGGAAAAGTCTGCATGAAATTTGCAAACAATCAAGGACTCAACTGGTTTAATTAAAACAGAATGTACTGAGAATGTACAGGAAAACTGGAGTGGACCAAAAGGATTTGTCTGAGCAACTAACTCAGTTTACTCAGCAAATGTCAGGCTAGGGAGGTACATCTTGGATTCATTATAAAGGAAGCAATATCTTACTTGTCCTCCGCTCCTATCCTCGGGCAGATGTCAGCAAGACAATCTCTTCCTTCCTCTCCTTTCTGATCCTCTTGACTACCGCATCTCAGAGACACAGCCTCTAGTGTCCAACGTTTCTTGTCCCTACTGATCCCACAAACACCATTCCTTTATAGCCTGTGACCACTTTTGATGTTCAAGTTGTGACAGATTTCATTACCTTGTAACATGGACTGGTTGCAGTTGTATTTCAACAATGAAATGTCTGCACCATCTGGGATAAGAGTCTCCCTTCTTTCTACAGTGGTTAACACCTTCTAACATGACCCTCATCCCTGCCCCCTCCAGCTAACTCTGGAGTTATATTTCCCAATTTCCTTTCTCAGAACTTGGCATTTCAAAAGCCTCTTTGATCTTGCCATCACCTCGGCATGCCTGAAGGGTAAAGATGTGTAGGCCATGGTTTGCATGTCAGTCTCCCCTCATTCAAGGTGTTAGACAGGATAGGTCGATTTGTCCATAAAGCAACAAGGATGGTATTTTCATACCATTTCATTATTGATACTTCTTTTCCATAACACGATGAACTATTGACAAAATCCATCCATCCCAGTGGCTAGGGAATTTACTACCTTTCAGCCCATGGAGTTCTGTTCCCGGACTGTGTTTAGTTCTGTATTTATCCTGTCTAATGATAGCATTTGATTTCTATTTGACCTGAATTGTCAGCAAAGCAAAAGAGGATTCTATCAGTGGAATGGCAAGCAAAACAGAAGTACAGTACTGCACTTCTGACTCCTTTTTTATGGCAGAGATGGGGATGCAGGATCGGAAAGGCCTCACCTATAAAGGGCAAGCCCAGCCAAATTTAGAATTAAAATATTTAACTACGTTTTCACACAGGAATGGTATCACACTACTTAGCTGGTAATACCCCGATCCCTTGAAAGTATAAATGGCTTTAATTTTGCTCCCACAGTGCTATACAGCAACAAAAGGTGGTATTTTATTCTACAGAAACCCAGGACCGTTTCAAGCAATAAAAATTTCACTATAGGACAGCCTCAAAAATCAGTAATTCTCTCCCTGGCTCCAGCTCTGGTACCTTCCTTCTGATGCTGTCTATAACATAAGCACTTTGCTGTCCCAAAAGCCATAAACACAGGCAGGACCCAGTAGACCTCTTCTTTTGCCATATTATTTTGCACATTCATAAACCAGCTGCTGTTTCTGAGCTATTCCTGGTACAGTTTAGCATGACGGCCAGAAGGCTCTTCTTAGAAAATTACAAGCATTTCCCCTTAGCTCATCCCTTTCATCATCCATCTCACATTTCGGAAACAGTTTTTATTAAGCAGCTATGTGCTTATTCTGCCTGTTGAGATGTTACTGTTGTAGCTAACCAGTAGGTATTGCACACTGATGGATGTAGATACCTGAGATACTGGGATTTCAGTATGGAACTGGGATCTCTTGGTACTTGTGGTGCCAGATAGGTTTGATATTATTATTGTTGTTATTATTGTTAATCCACTAGACAATTATGACTTTCAGATGAAAATGTCTTGCTTAAAGGATCAGTTTTCATTAATCGTGACTGAAAAGTGTGTTGGAAAGATGCTAAGAGTTACTACCATAACCCATTTCACGTTTTAAATTGAGACTTAAAAAAGTATTTTGGAAGTGCACATTCCTCTGGAATTTTAGCTAACTTATGCTGAAATGGGTGGAAAAGTATTAAGGTAAAAATAAAACATCCTTTGCATTTTTAAGCAGCTCTGGCTTATTTTCTATTCGGATTACTGATTCACAAAAATGTTTAGAGCGTTGCCTTTTCCACTGGTTTTAGAGCAGGACCTCCAGTTCTGTGCTATAAACCCTCCCTGAACATCTACAATGCAAGGGATGGGCAGTCCTGTGGGTGACAGCAACCCCACTTGGGACGAGTGAGAGAGAAAACAAAATAAATGTGGAGAAGCAGCCAGGCCACGAGGCAGGATCTGGACACAGATGGACTTGGAACAAGTCCCAGAAGGTGCCAGGGGCACCGAAAAGCCCCCAGGCTTGGCACAGCACTCCAGCATCTTCAAAACGGGGGTCCTTTGGCAATTCCCTTCCAGGCCGTTTTCCAGCCTTTTCTGGTGTTGAGGGCACGGAGCGCTCCAGGCAACGCCATGGCGAGCTCCAGCTCCCACTGATGCCTAGGCACACTTCGGGTGTGCAAGGTGCTGCTAAGGCTCCCTCCGCGCCCGCGCATCTCCACCGCCCCCTGCGCGCACCTGCATCCCCCCCGCTGCCTCCCCGACACTCCACAGCGGAGCCCCCGAGCCCCAGCTGGCAGCGGCGGGAGGAGCGCTGTGCGCCCGGGGAAAGCCGTCTCCCTGCGGGACGCGGCCCATCGCGGCTCCGAGCCGTACCGCAGCACCCGGGCGAGCACCGGAGGCGGAGGGAGCGCCTGCCCCTCCGGGGGCCTTTCCCCCGACCTCCATGAGAGGGGGCTCCGGCTCTTCTTGTGGCTCGGGATTCCCACAGCGGCTTCCTTCCTGCAACCCGGGCGGAGGCTGAAGCTTTTGGACGGGGTAACAGGCGGGAGCGTTAGCGTGGAACTTAATTATTAAGTGGCACTTAGCTAATTGAGGGAAACAGCAGTAGGTTTCCCCTTCCCTGTCGCTAGCGGGGGAACTGCTGCCCCCTTCTTGGGCGGCTGATGTCGGGGCACAGTAGCCGCTGCATAGAGGCGGACCTGGGGCGGCAAGCGGCAGGAGATCCTTGCCTGAAGCATCCCCTTGGCACCCTCCGGTATGGAGAAAACCTCTCCTAATATAGATACTATATACCCATCATTATATATATAATCATAAAAGGATTAATCAGCTTTTCCTTTGGGAGGCAAGACTAGCGGTAGGAACCTCTGTCAGCAAGGGAGCCTCAGGGGTCCGGGGGAGCTCCGGGCAGCATGTCCTGTCATATCGAGGCTCACTCTGCTGCTGGGCTGCAGACAGGACTGCCGGACATCTCTAGAAACACACGTTGCCAAGGACGGGCCTCATACTCCAGGTCGGTGTTGGGATAATCCCAGTCTGAGTCCCAGGTGATTGCAGCTCCAGGTGGAAAAGGGACACTCCAACCATAATTCCCAAGTACTGCTACATTTCAGTATATCTAGGGTCCTGCAGTAGAAACTGGGGTTAAAAAGCTGGCACAGAAAAGGCTTGCTGCTGGTCTCTTTCATCCTAAACTGTTATCTACTGCTTTCCTCCAGTCCTGCTATCCATTCAGTTGAAGGGAGAGATGTGAATCTATTATCTAGTGGGCATAGTGGTTGTCTTCACAGAAAGCTCCAAGTCTGTGCCCTCTTCCAGCTATTTCAGAAGGGCAATTGATATTATAGGTGATAAAATTTAAAGTGATAAGTAACCCTCAGATGCTGAATGCCTAAAGGTAAAATCACAGGTGGTTGTGGTGGTGAAATAAATGGATTTCCTATTTTCTTACAGTTCTGTTGTAGATGTGGTGGTTTAAGGATGCAAGTGAATCAAGGTTTGTAGAGAAATTTAACTATTTTATTAGGTTAGCTTATATAGCTGGAAAATTACGTATAGTCTCTTGGGCACTTAAGCAGTTATTAAGAGAGGTTGCCTGTTTTTTCCAGTTATATCCTGTTTTCTGATACTCAGCTGAATATCTGAATTTCCAGGTGTCTGAATTTGTCAGAGCCTTTCAAGGCCTTTCTCACATTCTGTTGTAGAAAACCTTTAATTTATCTGAAATATCCTTCAACTTCTAAAACTAGATGTATGCGTAAGCAGTGCTCTGATTACATCCCTAACGTGTGTGTGTTTGTACCCTTGAATATCAACTGAAACAGAAAGAGAAATGCGCAGAAAAATTATTTCCAGCAAAGAAAGCTGGTTATCAAAATATTTAAGCATACAGAAGACTGTAAATGTATAGTGCAGGAAGTGAAGATGTTTTGTATTGCATAGACAATTTAGGATGTACCACTTTCCAGTCAACTCTTACTTCCCTGTAATAGATACTAGCCATCAGAGGGCACTCCTGAACCTACAAAGAATTAATGTGTTTTGCTAGAACAATAGTGAACAGTCAGAATTTCCTAATCTGGAAACATGCTTTACATGATTTATATCCCATTGGCATCTGGATTATGAGTCAACAGATGATAAAGTCAGATATTTATGACACCTCCATTTACCACCCTTTACAGCACAGTGCTAAATACCGTATAACTCATGCACTTGATTTAAAAGTCACTTGCAGCATAGTAGTTCTAACTATTTCTTCACAATTTAATATAGTACTTAGCTCAGGCTGTGAAGGAAGTTTGCTAAAAGAAATGATTAACAATAGGGTCTGTGTTTCTTTAGCAATGTCCTTAGCATCCATATAAGAGTGTTAGTCTGGGTCAAGATGCTGTGTCTGGTATGTTCTTACTGACAGTCACCTAGGAGCAGCTTCTTTGGCTTTATGTGAAAGGAGAGGCAGTCAGGTAGGTTAGGTGTGTGATTAGTGGAGGAGTGTTCTGAGCTTTAATATTTCCTTTCATATGATCTTACACCCCTGTGAACTTTGTCTTATATGTCCTTTTGTAGGAGTATCTTTTGGGCTTTTTTCCTGTGAGAAACATTCCTAAAGTATGTATTTCTTTTTCTTTCTTTCTTTTCTGACTGTGTAACAGAATGCTCACAAAACCAGTAAATAAACTACCAAAATGTTGTGGGATGGGATTTTTCCCCCATGCCCTGATGACAACCGCTGACTCTAAGAAAGACATATAAATTGGAGATACCTGTCATACCTTTTTCTTTCCCCCCACAGCATATTAGCTGTGAGAATAGGCAACTTCATGCAATTGGTTATGCACACCTTCTTTGTAACAGTGTCAAGACTGCACAAAGGGATATATAAGAAGCAGTGGAAACAGCAGGCACTGCTTACATGTATGATCCAACACCTCACTGGTAGGATTCTTTTTTGGTCTCTGGGATCTGTATTTGTCCTAGTGTTCTCATCTGTGTTTTATCTGACAGTCATGCTGGTGCTTGAACCCAGCAAAAGATTTCCATTTTAGTGGGTAGATTCTTTCGCATCTTTCTGGGGGGAGACAGGTTTGGACTGTGTGTGCAGAGATCTGTTGTGCCATTCAGTTTAGCTCCAGTACTCAGCTGTTTGAGCTTCATCAACATCCAACTGGTACCAATAGAGTTGAAATCGCTCCATGCTGCTGTGATGGTACAGGCTGGGTTGAAATCTAGCTTGACCCAAAATCCCAAATCCCAACCCAAATCAGTGTGTCTCCAGAAGAGTTATGGAGAGAATTTGCTGGCTTTTGCCACTGCCATTCAGTGTCAGCTGATGGCTGGGAAGCTAACAGTGTAGGCAGTTTCAAAGAGAATTTTTAAGTTGTCTGGAGTGCAAAAGGGAAAGTTGTCTCCTTGAAATTGTCACAATAGGTTTATTAAATTTTAATATTCTAGAATTCATTTGCATGGTAAAGCAATGGGAAACAACATAAAAGAGGTCTGGTTGCTTGTTACTGTCTCTGATATAGATGACAGAAATGCCCAATATGAGCATAGAGTTGTTAGGACTAAACCATCTTGTTTCCTGTATATGTAACTTACCGTTGAGTACTTGGGATTTTAGGAAGTACTGCTGTTGAGCCAGCTCTCTGTTTACAGTCTAAATTCAGAAGTGCTTCTAATTAAGCAAATTCATCCAGAACTTTTCTGTGGCTTGTTAAAATGCCTTCGCTGATATCAAAGGATATGAAAACAAAAGTGTGGGTTGGGAAGACTGAAGGGAAGACATGCCAAAAGCTGACTTCTCTTCAGCAGGTCCAGTGTTTCCAAGCTGGGAACAAGAAATATTTTTAATGTCCTGGCACACTCCTGGGGAGCTGCCTGAGGTCTGTGTGTGTATATGCTGCGCTCCCAAAGGTTTACTGGAAGCTTGTAGGCACAGATAGCCCCCGGACAGGGGAAAGTTTTGGTTCCATCAAGGATGCATGATGGCTAAGGTGAGCAGAGCCAACCAATTGTCGCCTGTTGGCAGGATACTTGGACTCCTTGCTTTAGGCCCTGGTCAGATACACAAATCCCATCTCAGCTCCTCTGTCCAGCCTATGGGGAGAGTTGGGCAGTTCTGATGGCTTCTGGAGAACAACCCAGAGAGTCTAAATAAGACAATGACCAGGGACATACTGAAAAGAATAGGGAAGAGAAGTTGGGTTTTGTTAAAAGGAAACATGGACTGAATGTCCCCATGTGTAGAGAACTGAGATTTATGTGGAATTGAGGCTATTAGAGTATGATTCTCATGTTAAGTAGTTGTCTCTCCCACCTTGTGGAGGGAAGTTCATAGCTGAATTGCTGATAAAGAGGCCAAAGCCAGTCATGCTACTTGTGAGAGGGTCAATACCCAACAGGTCTCAAGATCAATGTGGTCAGGGGCCAAGAACTGATGTGGACAGTTAAGCTTTGTGGGTTTGGAAAAGCCCATCCCTCCTGTTTTGACATCACTTCTAATGTTCCCTTAGAAGAACAGTACAACAGGTTTTCTGTGGTTCATACTCACAGATTACTGTGTATTTGGTTTTGACTTTTTTTTTCACCCATGGGATATTATGACAAAGAGCAATTGTTGTTATTTGGCTAGAAAATTACTATAAACTGTCTGGTGTTGACTGTCCATTTCAAAAGTATTTTTCTTATCAGTGTATCCTTTCTTTTGTATTTTCCTCACACTTTCATAAGATTTATTAAATGCCCGCCTGCTGAAAACAGTTCTGCAGGGATTTCTGCTCCTCTTAAATCAAGGGCAGCAGTCACAGGACTTACACTGATCTGATCATAGGACTGTTTTTTATATTTCCCTGAAATGATCCATTTGTGGGGAAAAATGATCCATGAATAATGAGACTGTTTGAAATTCAGCAGTAAAGTCCATCCAAAAATGGACTTAAAGGGATTTAGATGTGATGGCAGCCATTAGAGGCTCACAGCCTGCTATCCTCTCCTGCCCTCAGAGCAGAGGCAACGGAATAGAGGTGTTGGGGCACACCAGTTTCTGCCATGTAGCATAGGTGTGCCTCTCCCCAGTTCTTCCTCCCTCTGGGATTGGGGAGAGGCACACCATGGAGCACTGGTGTCTTTACCTCAGCTGGGCCTGACGAAGCTGATCCATAGAGCCCGAGGAGAGTAAAGAGGTTGTTCAGTGACAATCTCCCAAGCAACCCTGATAAAGCTGAGGTTGTCCTATTTATCAGTACTACAGAAGGGATGTGTGAGGTTGGGTGAAATGTTGGAAGTGTAGAGAGGCTGGAGAAAGCCTGGTAGAAAGCTACCAAGGTGCTTAGAGACCTAGAGGACATGCCCAGCAGGGAAAGGTGAAGGGTGCTGTGCTTGTAAAGCTCAATGAAAAGTCAGCTATGGGGCAGTCTCATAGCCTTCAACTGCTTGAGGGCAAGGTATAGAGATGATGAAGCCAAACCTTTTTTGATAGTTTCAAATAGCAAGAAGGGGACACAGCCTCAAATTGTGTCTGTGGAGGTTAGAATGGAAATTAGGAGTGATCTTTTCTCATGATGGGTAGTGCAGGATTGAAACATAGTACCCAGAGAGGGGGTGAAATATGTAACCCTAAAAGCTTTCAGGACTTGACTAAAAAAACCCATGTCTGACTTGGTCTGATGCTGGTGGTAGTCCTGCAGGCAGGCAGTTGGACTAGATGACCTCCAGAAGACCGCCCTTAACATCAGCATTTCAGTGATTGTGTGAACAGTGTAAAGGTTTTGCTGAAGTTTGACTTTAAAATAACATAGTGCTTGCAAGCAACTTAGAAGAGGTGATTTCTCTATTAAAAACTGTAGGCAAAAGCGTTCACAGAAAACTTACAACACTGCCTCTCTGTGTTTTAAACCATGCTAGTGCAGCTGGAGGTTTTGATTAAAAATTATTTTTGTTTCAAATAATCTTTAAAAATGAAGTTTTGTCACTTAATTCACACAAAATAAAGAACTTTTCTTTTCATACCACTGAATAGGCACTGTAGTTGATTAGGTCCTTCTTATCCAGCATGAATAGCTGCTGGACATGTATGTGTGTATATATATAGGATATCTCTAAAAAAGGATAAACGCAAACATTTTTTCACTCAGCAGACTGCTAGCTCTCAGTTGTCACCTCATAACTATAAATAATAGCTTTGGAGCTAGGTACGTTTCAGACAGAGGCACAGAAAGAGTGAGCAAATAGAGTTATTTTTTTCCAATTCATTGGCACACCATTGTTCCGCTGTGGTCAGTGGTAGGATGTACAAACAGTATTTCAGATTCCATCGGAACCTGTTTTGTATTTATGCTAGGCCAGCGTCGTGTTACTTGACCGACTGCAGGGATGGGAATGATAAGCAGCAGCTCGGGCAAGAAGGAAGAGGTGCTCTTCCATCGTTAATAAAGAGGCAGAAACTTGAAACACAGTCAGACTAAGATGCATGGTTTTAGAACTTGAATTTGCCTATGTCAGCTAAGTTTTGTCAAGACAAAAGTGCTAAGAGGAATGTGGGATTGCTTTCACCAGGTTGTCTTCATCTGAAAAAACAAAGCAAGAAAGTGAGCAAAATTTTGACCAGAAATTGAACGTTAGCCACTTCTATGAGTCTTTGAATGTTAACATCTATGTAAGAAACACTATATTGCTGCGGCTTTTCCTCAGTGCATTTGCAGGAAATGCCAAACGGTAATGCTCTCCAGTTTAAAACACGGAAAGGAAAATGCATGTGTAAATCTGATTACTGGGCTTTTGCAGTATATTTTCAGCCCACTTTAACAAATTTTAATGAAGGAATTAGCTTTTTTGTTTGTTTGTTGAAGTCAGACTTCTGTTATAATTTATTCGGGGTGGTAGCTGCTGCTGCAGCATCACTGGAGAACAGCAGCACAGTGGTTGCACATGGCAGTACTCTGCCAATGTCCCACTGCTCAGATGCACCCCAGTTTGCTCCTGTCACATGAAGAGTGTTTTAAAATCAGCCATCATTTACAGATTCTACCTAGAGGAGTTTTCAGCTGGCCCTGCAGCGCTTCTTTATGACCATTTCCTCTGCCTCATATTTGTCCTAGGAGAATTACAAAATGCGAAGACCAAGCGGTTGTTCAGGTTCACTGAAATGCACAGGAAGGATTTTTACTGATAATTTCAAATCCCATATTAACTGCATGGAAAAAATATTCAATATCATTAGTAATCTGACCATATCATTCCCCTTGCTGCTTTACAGTACATTTTCCAGAAGTTTTAGAGAAGGAGAAAGAAAGAGAAGCCATACTTGAGTCTGACAGAATTTCTCTAAAATTTTTGAAGATTTTATCGTAATGTTAGCCTGCCATCTCAGATTCAGAAGTAATTGGGGGTTTCTGAATTTCTGCCAATGCAGATTAATGCTTTGCAGTTCGCCTACTTGAAGTTGGATAGGCAAAGAAAGCGGCTTTGCTGTTGTTACAGTGATGCCCAGTCAGCTACGTGGTTGATAAGTGACTACTCGGGCACAGAAAGTCGCAACGAAATACAGAGCCATTGATTGCACGAAAATTAACAGCACTATGTGCTCTTCCAAGACAAGTTACTTCAAGCCAGGTTTCAGTTAAGATTCAGTTTTATCTTTAAATTAATTCTTGACCAAGTAATGGAAATGCTCAGAAGTTGCATTTCTGCTTATTTAAAGCTTTTCATTGTTATAACTTAGAGAAATCTTTCAGCAAATTACAGTAGAAGTTACTGGTGTTTTATATATGTATCTGTACTTTCCTATTTATTTCAGTACCAAAAGGCCAATGGCAGTTATGTACAGTAATGCAAGTTCTTACACACTTAAGTCTGGTCCTGTGTGTATAATAAATGAGATCTAGTTCGAAGAATTTGGAAAGCCAGGAGGTTGCAGGGTTAGCCTGCTTTGAAATACCAGGGGACTGAGGCCCTGATCCCCAGTCCATTCTTATTTGTGAAAGCACTTCAGCACATATGTACCTCTAGGCATGTGTTTAAGACCCATTGACATCAATGAGACTTTAGCTGATGCTTAACCTCCGAGCATATGCTTAAGTTTCCTGCCGAATAAAGAGGGCCTTGAGCATATGCTTAAAAATACCCTGCTGAATTGCTGATCTCTCTCAGGCCTCCAGCCTGCCCCAGATACAAACCTTTACTTGCTTCTCTAGGTCACTTGTTTTGGCTTGGACTTCAGATTTTTTTCTTCTTTAGCATTTCCTTTTCACTCAGCTGGCCAGATCTATTTTCTACAGCCCCCATTATCACACACACATGGTGTTCATTATCACTCCACATTGTTCCACATTACAAAGTCAAGTACCCAGTTGGCTAATTTAATGCTTTCAGTGAAAGTGCTATCTATTTATAGTTTTCTGCAAATTTAAAATCATGGATGGATGAAGCTGTTGTCAGTTAAACAAACATATTGTTTATGTTCAGGTGCTTTGGGATACAAACCTTTCACTATAATCCTTTTACACTCTTTCACTGTGCAACGTTATTGCTGCATTAGGTGGGATATTTTGAAGGTTCCAAAAATCCACTGTAGCTTTCCCAGACTTTTGGACAAGCTGTAATTACTGTTGGCCACAGCATTTAGTGCAGAAAAATTTCTAACGAAAAATGCTATTTTTATTTAGTGCAGAAAAATTTCTTACGAAAAATGCTATTTTGTTTAAGCTGATTTTTTTATAGTGTTGCTTTATTTCCACTGGAAATTTTCGATTTCCCTGCAGCAAACACATCCAAAAATGATTTTCACATTGAATCAATATTTCACAATTAGTATGTTTGAATCAGTTTAGCTGTTGGGAGCTTGGGTGAAAAATAAATAAAAAAAAGAATGAATGATATTTGAAGTCAAAAGGAAACAAAACCGTTCCTTCAAAAGCCTCAAAAATTCCCCGTGATGAAAACCTGCAATTTCAAAGGAAAAAGTTCAAATAAAGATTTTTTCCCGTAAAACATTTCCCACGTGAAAAAGAGGTTTTCCATTCACTTATAGTTAACAATGCAGAGTTTACCTGTTGTCTTTTACCACTACCAAGAGAAGCCTGTGAAAGAATAACCTAAGTATGGGCTCACTATTTTGAAGTTTTATGCAACAATCATTGTGTTAGAAGACTGACTGCACTGATTTGGGTCATGGGTGTGAAACTCCCCAAATTCATGGGTCTCAAGGTAAGCGTTTCTTAGGTTTAATAAACATGAATGAGAGCTCCTGAATGTGCCTGCAGATCATGGATTTCTGTTAAAACATAGGATAATCTTAGCAGTTACGTAGGCATGTATAAAAGGATAATCATCTCCTAGTTCTAAGAATTGTCTTTGGAAATTATAGAGAATTAATTGCCTGTTGTTTTTATTCTCTGATGTCCACTTTCAGATGTTTACCATCAAACATTTATGACTAAAACTGGTTTCTGCTGCACATGCTGTTTAAATACATTTCTTGGACGAATCCAGAAAACCACCAATCAGTGAACTGAAACTCAAGCTCCTACTCTACTTGTCAAGAGATTCTAGATCCTCATGTTACACCAAAATATAACAAACTGTTAAGACCATTTCATGCTTCGTTGGCTTCAAATAAACCAGAAGTACCCAGAAAAAAAATTTTCCTCCAACTTTCATTTGTCTGCATCTGAATTTGCCAAAATTCACATGTTCTGCACGCTTTGCTCTTGGCTTCAGTCACTGCACCTAACTGGTAGGGCAGGGGATTTTGTTTTCCTTGCAAGTAAGGAATAGAAGAGACATTTTTTCACCAAAGAATTGCGGTTAAGGCATAAGGGGGCATTTGTATTTTACTGCCCTCACAGGCCCACATCATTAGCTTGCAAGGTGTTCCTCCTTGTCAGAGGAGTCCAAAGCCTCCCTGTGACGGGGCAGTTTGCAGTATTGTTGCAGGCACACAGATCCAGTGCGAGTGCCAGTAGCTGGCATGATCAGCGTGGGGATCTTCCAGGGCAGATGGAATCCAACACACATTTTACAAGATTTCAGGACAGATGGGATTCTTAATTCAATGAAAAATTCCTTCTGCCTCCTTATTTTGCTGACTCAGCATATTGTTTGCAGCTGGACCAGAGTGGGAATGCCTCTGTAGAAGAGTTATATGACTTTCTGGCAAAACTAACTAGTATGGAACTAATTGCAGCCCACCCAAACCTAGCAGGAGTCAGGGTTTTCCTTTCAATTAAAAGCATTCTGCTAGAAGGCAGCATACAAGATCTAATGTGTGTGTTGGGATGAATGCTTAATAACAGCTTTTGTGGGCTTTGGGGGAAAAAAAAAAGGTTTTCAGGAATGAAGGCAAGCAGGCCGTGGAATTTAAAGAAAAATATTAACTAAAGGGTCCAACTCCAAACCAGAAGCTGGGAATATCTTTCCTGAAAAGAATTTTTCATCTGCTAGAGGGATCGATCCAAATAGAAAATGATAAAGGCAATTATTAATTGGACTGATCTAATTAATTAAAATTCCTACAGCTGGCTGGCACTGCTCATCTTCGCAAGCCCTCTTGTTAGCAGCTTTTGAACCCTCTGGATCTTGTGATCTATTTGGCAGGTGTAAGACACTGATTCCATCCTGGTTGTAAAGCAGAGAGGGTTGGGAGGGGAATTACCTCCTAACACACAGGGAGTTGAGATTTAGGACAGGAATTTTACTGGGGAAAGCTCAGTAACAGCTTGGCTCAGTTAAACACTATGTTTGTGCTCTTATTACTCAAATTACTCATGAAAGCAACTCATCCCTAGAAGGCTGAAGGATTTGGATTAAATATGGTGGAGGAAAACCTTCAAAGCATGCAGTCTTGTCTGCCAGGTGGTAAAAATGAGGTTTGAAGCTTCCTGCTGTACCAAAGAAATTATGAGCAGGGAAGATGGGAATGGGAATGAAGCTGTGGAAGAGCAGAGGGAGATGATGTGATCTCTACAAAAGGATAGGCTAGAAATAGTGATGAGTGAATGGTTTACTTTCAACAAGTGGGATAGGGGTCTTTCACAAAGGGCAGAAGAGAGGGAAGGGTAAGAAAAGTTGAGGGAATCTGTGTAGAGCTGTCCTTTGGTAGAAAAGAGGCTAAGGAAGGTCCATGGTGCTGTGAGGCACTATGGAGGAGGGGCATGGTATGCTTGTGGAAGCTGAAAGACAGACTGAACATTAATGTACCAGCAGTCCCCATGCCAGGGGCTGAAGGAGGGAGGCTGGAGTCTGTATTCAGGGAAAGGACAGCATAGCCTGGTGATGGGTTAAAGGTGAGGACCACAGCAATGGTTGCTGGTCAGGCATGGCTGTGGGGAGGGTGAATCCGAAGAAGACTTTAGACCTACTGAGATTTCTGTGGTCTCACTGGAAGGAGCTGGGCTATTCTGCCAACATAAACAGCCATTCTTCCCCTCCTACATAGCTCATTATTTGGGGTATTGTATGGAGAACCTCTCTTCCTCCTCTTTTAGAATTGTACCCAGTATTCTTTAATGTTTTTTCATGTTTTTGAGTGCTAAGTGAAAGGGCCCTGCGGTCTACTGGGGACCACTTCCTGCTTGTGTTTGAAGATCAGTATTTGAATAAGGAATATTTTCCATCCAGTAATAATGGAGAAAGATGTGATCTTAGTATTGTGGTGCAAGTTGCAAAAATAATTCCTGCTTGCTTTGGTAACTTCATCCTTTGAAGTATCCAGATTGTCTCAGGGGTGTATGTGACCTTACCTTCTAGTTACCAAACTTTTCCAAACGTCGGATTACACTCAACACCAGATTAGGAATGTGCTTGACATTTCTTTATAAGGTGCAGGAAAATATCTGGGTGGAGATGAAAGCAGATACAAGTGTAACTGGGATGTTGGAATAAATTATATATTGCTACTATTATACTTCTCTTCCTGTGCTTTAGCCTACCTTTGTGTTGGAGCTTTGGCTAACATTCAGTTGTCTGCATACTTTATAAGAACTCATGAGAAATTTATTCTTTACAAGTCCAAATCACCTTAGAAAAGGGACTGCAACAGTTTACTCCACAGCATTCACATTCAGAAACGAAGTGACAGTCTATTTTTATGTCCGGGTGGCATTGCTGGTGCAGTACAGTTGCCAATCTGATGTCTATGGACTCCTGGAAATGCCAGTACCATATTTGATCCTGCTGCTACTTGTAAATAGCAGCATAAAATCCAGAATTTATGTGTGGAAAACTGTAGACCAGCATCTGAAATTGCTTCAAAATAATTTAGTTATAAAAACATAAATATGATGATTATTTTACAGAAGGGTGAATGACTGATCATATACCTCAGGAAGATGTATTAACTTTTTTACAACACTGAGACAACACTTTAAAATTTGAAGTAGGAAAAAGCCAGAAGTTTTCTGGGAGGTGCGGAAGGCAGTGATCATGACATGAATAAGAGGCATCATCAAGATAATAATCTCTGAGCATTCATTATTTCTTATTCATTCTTATTCAATAGCATTCATATGGAGCATTCAGTATTCTTTTGCTATGGCTTTTGTTAATACATTGTTGGTTTTCTTAGGCAGAATGGGTCTTAATGTTTATCACAATTTTAACCTTTTTAACTAAGATCAATTCAATGAGCAGGGAAGTAAACTAGGTGTGTCTGTTAAATGGCATATGCTGGTCTGTTTACTTTGCTAGTATGTTTTGTATCTTTTTACTGTTCTTACCTTTTTCTCGAACAGTCTCTAATTCCCCGCTGAGGGGGGTTAAAGAGACTGTTTCATTAATCTCTTGCATCTTCCTTATTTGAGCCTTAGTTCTGGCACTTACAAAAATGGACACTGCCTGTACCTTCTCCTCAGCAAGTGCTGCTCTGCTTTTCTGTCTTAGCAAGTTCCTTCTCTCTGGCCATTGTCTCATTACTTTCAGAAAACCATCACTCATCTTTTATTCTGCTCCTTACACAGAGCTCTTTATACTTTTCCCTATGGTATAGTAGGGTTGTCTGATTCTGAGCAGATATGCTGTTTTACCTTTGCATGGTATCTAACACAGAATTAATGTTTTTGTGTGAGTGAGTTTGTAGCTGTTCATTCACTCTGCTCACTTTGCAATTCTTGAATAGCTGAGTTCCTCTGCCAAACCTCAAGTCTCTCCTGCCAACAGCACTTCAGCTCAGTGGTTGATACTGCTTAGTATCTCCCAAGGAAGAACTCATGACCTATGGACCTCTATGACAGTATAAACATCTATTTTGCTTCATTCCAAATCATTACAGCCTCCACTAGTATATCATATCCAGAGTTGTTCTTATCCTGTAGCAGACTAGTGGGAATGTAATAGTAAATTAGCTGGACCCAGTACTGGGGTTATTCTGTCTGTGTTAATAGGAGTCCGTGGCCTTGTCTTATCACTTCATCTGCTGCCCTTCATCCAGGGACTCATAGCATGGCAGTTTATAAGATGGAAGCAAATGACAGAGAGGACCTTAATCTGGGTAACTTTGGGGTTAGCAAACCATGATATTAAAGGTTGACCAGTAGTTGAGATTTAGGTGTTAACTTTTCTAATGGTTTTGAAACCTGCATGTTTCTTTGGATCACCTTGTACTATGCTTTATCTCATGAGACTTCAGATATAACCTTGATTTCTGAAGTGAGGGTTGTTTCAGAAAGGGTTTCCCAAGAGCTTCCTAACAAGTAGATTCATGGAATTTAAAAAAACCCAAGCAATTAATGAAATTACCAAGTGGGCACTGTTTTTTTCCCCTTGCTTCTTGAAGAAGTGATATGTGTGTGTGTGTGTGTGTGTGTGCGCGTGTGTGGTGCATGCACTCATCTGATATTCAGGTGGTGCCTGTGGTCTCATCCTGAATTATCTCTGTCACTTGTCAGTCCTGTGCGTGGAGTAGAGATCGTAGCATCTGCACACAATGGGATTAGGCAAAACGCTTTGCAGCCAGCCTACTCTTAGGAAAGCGGGTGGCTCAAGGTCAGGTTCTGTGGTCACTGAACCTGCAAGAAACCTGTACAGTGAAAGCTGAACCCTGTCACTGGTAGAAACCTGAGAGTGGCTGTGGGCCTGTCGTTACTGTTGACCTCTGTCTATCAGGGATTATGTTTTTGTTTTGTTTTTACTATTGGGCAATGTGCCCTACTAATCTAGAAGAGGTTCTGAGTTGGTTTTGGAAGGTGAAGAGGCCACATGTTTTCCTGTGCAAGTATTTGAGAATGACTGCTGACTGGTGGCTACTTTTAAAACCTGGGGGGATATTGCAGAGAGCACCAGTATCTGCCAATCAGTTAGTGTTGATTAAAATGATTGGAGATGAAGGACATACTTGTGATACTGTAATTGCACTTCCTGAATAATAGGCCTGGCTGTGATTAAGACCATGGTATTCCTTATAGACAACCCTGTCAGTCTGAGATGTTTTATAAAAGTTCTTGATAAATTGTGCTGGTTCAAAATTAAGAAATAAGGGGCAGGCATAACAGTGAAAAGGAATGCAGGTCTGTATGGGATTCACAGGTTGGTGTCTGGAATTTTAAGAGATCAGGAAGGGGAGATCATAAGTGGATTGGAAGGAGCACGAAGCTATTTGTGGCAGTAGTGCAGGGAGGGGACCAGGATGGGTGTACTGAGCTTTAGGGAACTTTTTGGGCTACTCATGCTAGTTGAGCCAGAAAGGATAGTTCTGTTCTGAGTCTGCATCTAGAGGAGCTGTTCTGTACTGACTATGGAGAGAGTCAGGAGGAATTAGCATCTGTAGGCTAAAATTAGCCTTCCTGAGTCCTGGAGCAATAGTCTGCTATAGGAAATGATTGTGAGACCTCGTCTACTCCACCACTTACTCCAAGGCAATTATCTGCATTTATTGCAGGCACTGATGAAAGCTGTTCTTAAAGCTCTTTATTTAATAGATTGGGACTGTTGAATTTCCACTGCACCACCTTATTGGTCTTGCCAGGGAAAGAAGTCTCTAATATTTAACCTGAATCTCTTTTGCTCTAAGTTCAGAGCATTTCTGCCCAATTCAAACCCATGCTAACTGGTTAATCCTGTTCACTTTGCACTACCTTTTCTTTAAAATTACTGTCATAATTTTGCAAATCAGTCTGGGTTCTTTTTTTTTATTTTATTATTTATTTATTTATTTTTTTATTTGCTGGACTGATTGAGATTGAGCTCCTTCAGTAATTCATAATTTTCCTCATACTCCTAGACATCTTCTTCAGACTCCCCAGGAGCCCGGCGTCTTTCATGAAGTGCTTTGCCACCAACTGACAATGAGACATGCAGTGGAAGAATGATTGCTTTTTGACAATGCCCTCGTTGCTTCTTTAAAGAACTGCCAGTTCTCATGGACTCTTTTTTCTCCTAACCTGTTACAATGGCATTTCTTGACTGTTTTCCTGAAGCCCGCCATCCTCTTTGCTCTTTACCTCTTTTCTAAAGTATCCAGTGTCACAATTACATTCCCACCTTCTTTACGAGTCCCTCCATAGGAGAAGGGAAGTCCAGATAAGTCCTCTCCTTATCATCCCAGGATGAATACATTTCAAGAATGTGCTGGGGAGGAGTCAGCTCACATATTGTAGGCATCTAGACATTAAGTACACAGGCCAGATGTCCAGACTGTTTCTCCAGTCAGTGGATACATATGGGCACATCCAGGAGTCGTTGACTCCACTTACAGTATCAGCCTAGGATTAAACAATTCTTGTCAAATATTTATCCCTCTTCACTGAATATAAGGGTATTTGAGTATTTGGCCATCTTGGATGAGACAGGCCTTGCAATATTACTTTTTCAGCTAAAGGTTGGGAAGTTAAAATTAAAACCATCAAATTATACAGTTGAGGTTATTTTGATTACCATCATCACAAGCCCTGCCATGTGGATTTCCCAATGTGATATTTTGCTGTGCTCTAATCCAAGACAGCCAAAATAGTCCTCTACCCCTTTTGACATGGTCCAAATACCTTAAAGCAGCAGCACTCTTTCAGTTTGGACCTTGGAAAAACTATATGTGTGCTTAATATGCAAGACTCTTCCTCTCCTTCCTGCTTGAATGAATTGTAACCTCCTATAAGTATGCCAGTTCTATATGCTGTCCAATGGATTCTGCTGTGCCAATGAAATTGAAATTCTAATCTTGGGATAAGACTAGGCTTAATGCTCTTTTTTTCCCCTTCCTCCATTTATGGGCAAGATGTGGTTCATTGACCTCCATCCTCCTTTAGCCTTCTATAACCTTAGTGTAACTTTACCTGTTATGCTTTCAAGCCTCCTCTGCAGGCTACCTTCATTTAATGATTCCTCGAGAATTTAAATTTAGTGTCCGCCCGTTCTGGTTTTGCTCATTATGTCAGCAGAAGAATTTTAGGATGTAAGGGAAGGTATTAGGGCGGTGGTCCGCAGAAAAGGTCAAGACACAAGCCTAAACCTGTCTGACTTTGAAAGTATTTCTGAGCAGAAATTTGAAGGACAAAACTACAAATCAAGCTTCTGTCCAAATTTTTGCAGTTCTGGCAAACCTCTTCACTAAGACGAAATAAAACACTAGTTTTAAAAAATGTTAGTCAGCTCACAGGGAAAAAACCCTAACAAACCAGCTATATTTTAGCAAGATTGTAGGTTTTGTGTGCGTGTGTGTGTGGTTTGTTCACAGTCTCACAGTGTGCTGATGCTTAGAGAACTTGACAGTGTAGTAGTGAGGAAGTTGAAAGTGGATATGAAATATAAAAGACAACAGTAGAAGTTTGTCACTGGAATTTTTGTACTGCTGAGTAATTTGAAGCAGAGTTTTTCCTCATTTTAAAATTACTTGGGGCCTGAGAGATCTTATAAGAACAAACCTGCACGGCTGGCAGCGATCTGTGTGATTTCCATCCTGCTCCAGTGTAAAATGTCGTGTTCTAGGCAGGCAATGAAATTCCCTTACGGTCTCATTTTTTCCACTGGACTCAGAAAAAATGGCAAACCTGGTTGTGATTGTACTTCATTAAATAAAATAGCTGTTAAACTGTGTTTCAATATATTTCAGTTAATATCCATTTACTAGAGAACTGGCCCCACCTAATGCATCCCATCAGACTTAAACGGCTTAACAGGTTTAACTCTGCATCAGTTTCAGAATTTCAGGCTGTTGTTCAAATACTGGATTTGTGAGTAACGCATGGGACTATACTGGCCCCTTCTTGTGAAGAGACAAAGCTATCTGCAGTCTCAGCCTATGTGTCACATTAAGCTCTTTGTATCTTTTCATGTTGCATTCTGAGTGCTTTTAGAAGTGATCCATCATATCACTCAGTTCAAGTCTAAGCTTATCTGTCAGTCTTATCTGCTCAAGGCTTCTGGTGAATTCACTGCTGGTGTCTTTTGTTATAAGAGGAGTCTGCCATATCCTCTCTTCTTCTGTACCAGTGGCAACCATAGGGATCTAGACCCTCTCTGTGCTTGACAAATTTCTGGACCTGCTGGGAAATGCTGCCAGTGGTATAGTAAACTGCCAAGAATGGGGTATGTATATGAGGCAATGAAGGGTAGGTTACTGATGATAGTATGCAAGTGATAGAATCATAGAATACTTAGGGTTGGAAGTGGTGGAGCTATTTGTTTAACAGATCAGCTCCTAAGAATTTGGATTCAAGTGTTCAAAGTAATAGCACTTTAGAAAGTAATGTAGAAGTTTACACCTTGATTTCCTTGCTTTAGGTGTTAATGATGCTTCTCTGTAGTTTATGGATATCAGATTTGTAGGTATTCAATACAGAAGCCTAGTTGTAGCTCTGGGGAAGAATATGTCTATAGTATGTCTCCTACAGAACCTGGTCCCTAATTCTGGGAAACAAGAAAGTTTAGATATTTCTAAACACAAATAGTCTGTAAGTCTACTGTCTAATTGCATACTAGAAAAAAAAACATTTTTGTGACTTGAGAACTGTTGAACTTCTGAAGGTGAAGCTTTTGTTTATAAATAGAACTCAGAATAAAGCTCCTTAAGTTAGTTTACTGTAAGACCATGAGGCCCAGATCCTCAGCAAATTTGAAAGGTAAATTAACATGGCTTCTCTGAAGGCAGAGAGGCTGCATCCATTTATGCCAGCTGAGGATGACAAATTTCCAGGGTTTGCATTAATGAAAGCCTGGAAGTGGGTGGAGGCACGAAATTACTTCAGTATTACCACTTCAACAAGGCCTTCTGCACATGTTCCTACCATGGGACCACCACGGAGCATTTGAGGAGCAGTTTTGTCACATCAAACTAAATGAGTTTCTGTTGCTGCTCTCAGCACTCAGTTCCACCAATGGCCCTCACATGGCTGCTCTAGCACACAAGAATGCATTCAGGAAGGAAATGGGATCAAAGCTTCTCAGCTCTACTGAAAATGGGAGTCTGGATGGAGAATGGAGGCACTTTCACAGAGCAGCACACCCGGGGTGCGTGCTCATGGGGGAGGGTGGAGGTGAGCTGAGTGCAGCTGGCGGGCATGGATTTCAGTTCTGCTCCAAGTTACATGCCTTCTGAGTTTCCTTCAATGTGAAATTATGTTTATATGTATTTAATTTGCTTTAACAATATACTCTAATTTGTCTTTATGGGACTTAAAAAAAATCTAAACTGTGTATCAAAGAAAAAGCCAAGACAACTGAACTAACTTGCCCATAGGTTTTCCTAGAGTTAGTGATTGACATTAGCTGTAGCCTTGGCCTTATTTAATATTCCAGATTTTGCTTGGGCTAGAGGGGGGTCCTGGGTAGTTTCATGCTGCTTACAGGTTGCAGCAGGTATCTCAGCTGGAGTGAGCTCTTCTCTGCCCAGAAATGGAGCTTCTGAACATGAGCCAGCAATTGAGCAACCAGCTTCATGGGACAGAACCACTATCGAAGTAGTCCTGGTTGCACTCCCTGTCTGAGTGCTCCTGTAACCCTGGGCTGGCTGTGAGACTGAGAACCCACTGAGAGCTGATTCAACTAACCTAAGTGTCAGAAAACAAGCCCAGTGAAGAAGCAGATGATTTTCCTTGGTGTAGTGAGTTAAATTGCTACAGGAAGGGTCCCATGAGTGTCACAGCTAGCACAAGAGAAGGGATGGCATTGTGTGGCTCAGAGCAAGAGAGGGATGAGGCGTGAGACACCCTCTGACTCCTTTCAGGAGTGTGCTCAGTTGGCTCTGCTGAACATGTAGCTGTAAATTAGTTGCCTGGGGAGTTTTCAGGCAGAGGACAGAAGTGCCTGATGAATTCAGGCGCCTAAAAGGTTAGGAAGCTCTGGAAAGCAGGCAGAGTGGATCATTGTTGGGGTATATGGGTTTTAGATGCTGAAGTTCCATCTTCAGCAGGATTTGAGCAAGCTGAATCCCACCCTGAAAGATCTGCTTATAAAACAAACAAAAGAGTTGTTCTGCATTTTTCACTGGAATGCCACTAACTGTGTTAATGACAATGGGGACCACCAATAGTGTGAACTCCCTGTTCTAATGCAATACTTCCAGGCTTCTTAAAACTGCATTTTATAAGAGTCATCAAAGGCGAAAAAATTCTGCATTAGCTCTATGGGAGCTGCGTGCATACATCAGAGGGCAAATTTGCCCCCCAGTATTCTCCCTGCAGTGAATTTGAGTCTCTGATAACATCAGTGCAAGAAGAATAGAGCAGTAGCTTAGGAGGCATGTGGCATTTCCTGGCTGGGTGCAATGGATTCCCCAGCTGAAAACAATAAAAATCAGTTCAGGAAGAATTTTTCAGAAAATCAGTGGTGAAATTGACAGTCTTGAAATGCTCACACAATTCTTGCAGCTGTGGAGTCCTTAAAGTCAATGAGTTCCAGGAAAAATGACAATAGTTCTGGAAACTTTCCCATGACTGCCTCTGGGCAAGCATTCAGAATAGCTCGTTTACTCAACGATGCTAATTCATTAATCATTAGAGATACTTTTGTTCAGTTCCCTTTGAAGTTGGCCACAACTTTTCTTTTCTCCTAAGATGAAATGTGGTCAATTATATCCATACATGGATATAACATGGGGCAGGTTCTTCTCTTTGACAAATTATTTACTAGCTTTGTCAACCCAGGCTTCTTGCTCTCTGATGTTTCCAAATTGCATATACTGACCAGAAAATGTTGCAAGTCATCTAGTTTTGCTGTATTAGATCGGATTTTCTTTCAGCTTAGTCCTTAATGTCCTCAGTCATTATGGCAAACTTTGATGTGATTGGTCCTTAATTTTCTTATTATAGGACACAGCTTATAGCCAACTGCAGCATTACCCTTTCAAAGGCACGACTAGACCAGCAGTACCACTTCTGTGGGAACTGATAGGTTTTGACAACCTCCCTTGCCTTTCCTGCCTTTCCCTCCATTTCTGAGCTGATGGGTAACCAAACTTGAAGCCAGATGGTGTCAGAGCACTCCTCTGAGAATAATTAGCTTAGCTAGCCCTGCTTTCCTAGTGGATTGGGCTGTCTGGCTCTGATACTGGACTGGAAAGAGCTCACTCTATCTCTCCTAGTCCTCTTCAGTATATCTGGCCTCCTCAACAGCCTTTCTCCTCTCCCGTGGGTGAGGTTTCAAGAAGCAGCTGAGCCAGCCCACGAACTTGCTGCTGGTGAAAGGGGCAGGCTGGTTCCTGGGCACATGCTCCATTTGTCTCCCCTCTGTCATCTCTGGGATGTGTCTGATCTATTAGCTCACTAAAGTGGTGAAAACTATTCACTTTTTCTTGATTTGTTTTGTTTTGTTGGGTTAGCTTTCTGCCAGTTTAGTGAGCTGAATTCACTTTCTAAGGCGTCAAATAAAAGCAAGAGCTGGTGAAAAGGAAGGGTAGGTCTCCATAGCTGGCAGCAAGAGAGGGAGAGAGAATGATATTGGTTAAACTGAGCTGCTCTGAAAAAAGGACGGCAGCTGCTGCTGCATTCTGAGTGTTTCTGAGAGTACTTGTTGCATTGAATGTCTCAGGAGAGGTTGACAGGAAGTGCTTGGTTTGTGGCTCTGAACAAGGTTCAGGCCTTTGGGAGGTGTTGAGCTGTTCAGGCAGTTCATCCTGGGGTGTTTCCTAATGGTTGACCACAAATGAAGTTTGAAGGGCAGAGGGAGCTGTGGATTTTAGACACGTGGGTTCAGGGGATAAGTAAGTGTATTTGGGGCTAGCAAGAAGCTTGTCTAAATTCTACCTAAGGTCTCTTTTGGTTGTGGACATTTCTTCCTTCTGTTTAACCAAGAAAGTTGTAGTGGTGAGGATGGCTGCTACAGTAAGACATCATACTGGTGCTCAGAAGCTGTATTTGAGCTTGAAGTTTTAATATATAGAGCTGAAAATGATCTACAAGAGATGCTTAGCAAATTCTGCAGTAGGGGAGGGAGCTTTCATTGGTGCTCTGGGATATGGCAGAGCAAGTGAACAATCTTCCACATCACTGTTATGTTAGAGACCTCAGTGTGGGTTCTGCTACTCACTGTTTTGGGGAGGGTGGAATTGCCACTGAAAAACAACAGTGTGAGCTCCAAGGAAATCTGTCACTGACTGGGATCCCAAGCACTGAATCTATGTCTTATTTTTAGGTTGTTCTAGATAAATGCATCTCAACTAGTCACTGAAGGTAAAGAGAAGTAGACAACTAAGGTCATACAAATCATTCCCGATTTTAGAGGATTATCCTACAACATAGAATTTGCTCAAGAAATACTGTTTTTCTCCACTGTCAAGAAAACCTACCTTGAACAGCATGGCTTGTCCGCATCTTATCAGATGAATCTGGGTTTGGGTAACCACACTGGACTGTTACCATCATCAGGGGGCAGTATTGTCATCAGTTTCTGTGTGATTAATTCTGGATCAGGAGAAGGGAAGTTCACCAACAGTGTTGCCTTATATATAGGTGTGCTATATATGTTCCTGATGACTGTGTTCAGCTGATTTCTGGGTAACTTTATGGCTACATCTGTCTTCACTTGAGTAGAAGGGATGACAATCTGGAGCACTACCAGAATTCCAGGTTTGGATGGGACACTTTCCCGGGGAGGAAACACAGAAATCTGAAATTCCCATAGTAGATTTTCTTTCCTTTTTTTTTTTTTTTTAGTTAGCATTTTTTTTTATTTTTAATAATTTAGAAGAAGT
>NDXB01004174.1:347400-392364 GCA_002631895.1 Agapornis roseicollis | reverse complement strand
GAAAACTGAAATGCCCAGAGTATTTTTTCTTTTTTTTTTTTTTTTTTTTTTAGTTAGCATCTTGTCTTATTTTCAATAATCTGCTCTAGAAGAAGTCAGGAAAATTAATTTATTTTAAATGCTTTAGCGGAGCAGTTGAAATGCTGAAGCTCAGTGTCCTGAAACAACATCTTTATGACCAAAGTGCTACTTAATTCTAACTGATTTGTACATATGAAGTTTTGGGGCCAAATAGTTTTTGCAAGGGTGTTCACAGATCCAGGAACTGGCTATATGTAGAGTAATCCAGTAAGCCTTTAAATCTATTTTGTTTAATTGTGTTTTGCCAATTAATTGAGCTCCTGACTTGTGTCTGTGAAAGGTTTGATGTTTCTTGATAGGTTCACCAGGTATACTTTTTGGTTTGCGTTCTTTTCACTTTATGGGAAGAAGTTGAATTAATTCCTAATGTAAGCTGAGGTGAACTGCTTACACTATAAGTGAACTTGCATTTCTTTGTCCTTCTGGACTCTTGGGCTTTTCTTTTCTAGCCCATAAAAGTTTTTTTTTCTCATTTATTTTTTCTTAGCGTCTTAATACAGCAAGAACTGCTAAATAAGCTGAACTGCTAACCACTTTGTCTTCTAGATATATGATTGATATGACCTATGTATAAAAATAATTGTTCCAAATATGTTTCCCCTTTTTTATATAATACACCTAGGAACATCTCACTTGTCCCAGTGTTAAATGACTGTTGTGAAGATGTTGGCTAAATATAGTGTAAGCACATGAGGATCTGTTAAATGTCTTCCATGTTATTTGAGACGGCACATCAGAAGGTGTGAGTTTGTCTTGGAAGGATAAACAACCCCATTGAACATTTTGGCATGAAAAGGAAGTGACTTACACATTTGGTGGAGGGTAGAGAGAGAAAGTAATCAAGAGGTACCAGGAAGAGAGTGGAACAGAAAGCAGGCCTCCCTTTTTATTTAATTTGATGTTATGGGATACTTGGCACTCCTGGGGCCAATATTCATGGACCTGATGCAATCAGCCACTCCTAGCAGTGACTTCAAGCTTGAAAGTTACACCCATCTACATCAGGGAATGGAAATGTTCCTCAAAGAATACTTAGCTCTTTGGGGCTTTGACCTTTAAGCTACTCTACTTTGTCATTTGTTTTCTAACCAATCCCATTTCTGTGATATAATTCTAACTGCTCCAAAATTTGGCTTATATTCTACAGAACCACACAGACGAAGCAGAGGTAACTCTGTGAAAGTAATTATTTAAGGAAGCAACTATTTTAGTTACAAAATAGAGACGGTTTTGCTCCAAAACTTAATTCTGAGCCTTCTCTGTTATTGATTTTTATTAGACTAACTGATAAAATAACACAGACAAGCTTTCAGGCTTACCAGTCCTCTTTCAGATACGAAGCGGAAACAGCAAACATAAAATTAAGGGTGTAATTCATTGCACGTGTCTGTGCCCATTCCATAAACACTCATTCTTTATGCCAGTCTCTGCCTACTGAACTCCTGTGTTAACCTGATAGGACCATTTACAATGGTTCCTATTGAATTAGATCAGGAAAGTGATGTAGGTGAGGAACGGCTGTGTTTTGCTTCTTATATTTCAGCCAGGTGTGCTTTTGGGATGTCCCTGCCTGAATGCTTGTGTTAGCACAGGGGAGAAAAGAACTGAGCATAGAGCAAAATAGGTTGACACTGAGCAAGAGTATGGTCTGCGCAGGCCACCTCTAGCAGTAGACTGTGATTAACATGAAGTTAGGACTTACCAATCTGATGTAGAGCTTGCACTTAGGAGTACTCATCTCAGCTTGTATTGCATAGAAACATAACCTTTGAATCTACTGTCTGGCTCTCCTCTCTTTTCAGCTCAACCTGTTTATCCCAGCAATATGAGATGTCTGTGTTATGACCCATCCCATGTACCCCTGCTGTCCTTCCCCCTGCCTTTCCAGTCTGTTGTGCATGCATAAATGTGATACGACCATACTGAGAAGTAGGAAATGCAGGTATCTCACCACTCTTTCCTTTCTTTTGCTGTAGGACATTTCTTGTTGCCTTTGCCCATTATTCTCTTTTCCACCCATACCTCTTAAAATATTTTTCCATTCCCTTCACAAATTTCTCCTTGTATATTTGTTTTGCGATATCTGCTTGTGTCTTCCATTAAATCCAAGGGGGTCTGAAGTTATCCAGAACCTTTGAAAACTCCAGAGTCCTATACCTGAAAATGGATTTTGAGAAGTGAAGGTGAGAAAAATGTACTGAAACTCATTTTATGGCTAACTCATCACATCTGGTCCAGTGGGGCATGGTGGTCATCATCTTCTCCTTATTGCCTTGTCACAAACTCAAAGAGCCATTATGTAAAGGATGAGAGCTGTGCTTCAATGAATTTTATCTGTTTGCAGTAATTCTCAGTTTAATTTTATCCCTACTTCTGAAACTAGGAACAGAACATTCCTAGGAATTATGTTTCTGAGAAACAACGGCACCAGAAAATGGCATGCTGCACTGCTGCGAGTGACCCTTTGAAACAAAATGAATGTTTTCTGACATTCTTTCTCTCTTCATTGTAGCTTAACTGGCATCAATACAAAGGTTTACATCTGTATTAAAGATGTTGGTGATTGCTGAATGCATGATACATGGATGGCCATTATCATCTGCAGAGAGTTAGTGTACTATGCATATAATCAATCAGATTCTGTTCATGTCAAGAGCTGGCCAACTCATTACAGCCCGTATCATATTAACCCTTACAGTAGAGTGATAAAAGGCAGAAACATTCTGGAATGTGCCAAGCAGTGATCCAATCTACCTGGTTTTTGCCTGACAACCCCATAGACCTGTAGATTTCTTAGACACCACCCCAGACAGCCTGAACACTTTAGCTGCTCATGTCTGGTCTTGAGACTTTTTCTCACACACTCAAGAGAGAGTTCACTTCCTGCTTAGCACTGTCCTGATATTCAAGCTCTAGGCAATCTGGTACTGGGTATGGTCAGGAAAGAAACTGTCATCATCTGAAATGCTGTCATTTGCCTTTTGCATGACGGGCAAGTGGTGAAAACACTCACCTGGGAAGATGGAAGTGGAGAGCAGGAGGCAGGAGGGAACCTGACTCTAGTCCTGCACTCTGGTCTGTGACCAAGGGCAGAATTGGAATTCCAGATCATGCTCCCAGGGCTCAGTTGTTTTATCCAATAGCAAGTCATTGAATTAAAATAAAAAAGCCAGAATTGAGGCTATGCCCTGTAAGGCCAGTTTTGTAATGTGCACACATTCCAATGATGAGCAATGTGAGCCAGAAAAATAACAGAGGAAATAATGCATTTTCTGGAAGAGCTAAATAACACTGACAAAGTTACTTCAGCTGCAAAATACATAGATTCGAGAACTTCTCTTGACTCTGTTCTAAAGGAAATCAGAATATCTCTCTGGCTTTGTAATCTGTAGAAGGCCTTGACTCCTGGCTCTGCTGCTCTGCTGATGCTCTACAGCCACAGTGCTGGCTTAACTGGTCATATCAAACGAAGGGCTTTAGCAACAGCTGGAGAAAGATTATCTACCTGTAAATCAGTCCTTTTGCCATGACCTTTTCAAGGAATGGGACAAAACAAAAACCATCATGTTTCAACTATCACAGCAGAGTTACGTTAATGTGACTGTGGCTTTCTGTGCTCAAGTAATTGCTAATTTACATGATAATTCTCAGTCTCTACAGGATGCTGAACTTGCACTGAGCGAGAGCCCAGTGTACGTCTGAGGAGTTCAAAGATGTCCTCAGATGTGTGCTCCCACCTCTTAAGTTGACTGTGCTGAGATCTGAGTTGTATAAACAACCAGGGAACCTCTTAAAATAGCCTTAATTTTTGTAGGGAGATGATGACATCTTTGAAACTATAGTCAGGCTTTGAAGCTGACAGTAGCAAAGCTGAAGCTTCTGGAACTGCAGCCCCAGACCCTGGCACAGATGCCTGCTTTTCACCCTGCATTTGGTATATAATTGTTGGCATAATTTTTGAGTTATTGGAGTTTCAAGAATAAGAAATTCTTCTAACCTAAACAAGTAAAATAGCACTATAAATAACATTCAATCTTCATTGTGACTAAATTAAGTGAAGCAAGAAGTTATTAAACACATTTCAATTCATTGCCATAGGTTCTCTTAAATTTTATGTGAAGCCGGAAGCTGCAGTTGAAAGCAGGGAAAGACAAAAGTTTCTGACTCAGCCAAGGATGTGGCACAGCTGGGAAAAAAAAGTAAATATAAATCTCAAGCAAAGTATTGCTAGCAAAGGCATTGAACAAAAGAGGAATTCTTCTGTGTGGTACCAATATGACCTTAGCTGAATTCTTACACAGTTTTATCTGCCTGTGCTAAAAAGAAAAGCCCCCAGAAGATTCAAACTGGAACAGGTGCAGAGAATGGTGGAAGAGGAAGCCAGATCTAGGAGGGGAGACTCAAAAAATTTGCTAGTTAGCCTGAGTGTGAAGGTAGAGAAGGGGCATGAATGGTTTATACTTTGTGAGTAAGGAGGATAGAGAATAAACACAGTTTATTCTCTACTTCACTCTTACCTACCTCTGGAAGGAAGGCACAGACTGCAAACTGTGATCCTGGCTGTCACATATCCTCCTTCTGTGGATCTGGGGGTTCAGTCTGGCCAGGTCCAAGAGGAGATTGTTGAGGAGAGGTCCCATAAGTCGATGGAAGCCGCCTTCTAATAGGGCTCTCAGAGTGAAAAATACTACATTTAAGTTCGGGCTTCCCTATACAGGAAAGGATTGTATGTTGTAGTTCCACGTACAGCAAGGTGATGGCGCTCCATAGGAACAGTCCCCATGGTTTTTTACTCCTACTGTCTCAAAAAAAAGCTGCCCCAAGCCCAACTCTTCCTGTAATCACCACTGTTACTGTTACAGTCCAAAGATTTGTTTTGCTCAGAGGGAACTGATTAATTACATATAATGTTCATTAGAAATGTGCTGACTACTATTACTCTGCAATTACATCTTTGGGAAATCCAAGTCAGTTTTTTGCCGCTTCCCTTTTTTTTTTTCTTCTTTTTCTCTCTCTTTTCTTGAGAGGTAGGGCAAAAGGTGTCAGGTTTCCTATCAAACGCTGACACAATAGTAAAGCTGGATAGAGCTGGTTGTAATGACAGCTGCCTGTGTGATATTGACACACAGCAGGGTTTGATTCTAAGATTCTTTTAACCTATAAGTGAAAAAATGCTTCTTGGATTAATATCTTTACATGTCAGCATTTCATTCACTGCATAGCAATGGGTGAGGGACCAGACAGCCTTGACAATGTTATGTGCCAGAATCTGTCTTGTGAAGACATCTTTCAAGCACTTGGCATTGTTAGGTTTTTTAATGTCTCTAAGAATCAGATAAGAACAGAGAGAAACTCAGGACTCTACAACAAGAGCCAAGTGCAAAATTGCTGAAGCTATTTCAATAGGACTGCGAAAGAAATGATTTTCCACTTTCTTTGGGAAACCCCATTAGAGTTCACACCCATCTCAGACTGGAAGCACAGTTCCAACAATGTTGTTCAACGATGTTTTATATACCCTTTAATTTTTCCTTCCCAGCTATGCAGCTAGTTTCATTCCCCATAAATTCATTGAAAGAATGGGTACCACTAGAGCCATGTCAGCTTACATGTCCTGAGGTTCTCTTGTTTTCTCACTAAAATCTCCCCAAACTCCATTTGATATGAAATAGTTTATTGCTGTGATGTGACAAGATGCCACATATTTAATGCGTAAATAAATACATCATAGCTATTGTTGGATGACCTTCTGGAATCAAGCTGAGACACAAGAGAGACTCTGGTTTATCCCCATTTTACCTGGACTCATTTTTCAAACTGTAATGGTTAAACAATCTAGATTGTATCCTTAGGAAGGCGCAAGTTCACATATAATAGCCTTACATGAAAGTGATAATTTTTATTGAACTTTTCACTATTAACTATTCCATGAGGACAGTGAAAAAATCCCCTCAAAACTCTTCAAACCCAACCCCTGTTTAAACACTTGCATTTTAATTGCCCTAAGGAAAAAAGCTTATCACTGCTATGAAAATAAGGTAATGACCAGAAGCTATAATGATCTTCAGTCTGCACCGCTAATGGGTGTTTCTTGGTCATTTACCTAAATAGTAATGTTGCTAAATAGTAATTATTAAATAGTAATACTACTATTATTACTAAATAGTAATAATCTGCATCTACCAGAGGTCACACTACTTGTGGAATAGTGCTTCTCCTGAGTTTGAAATTTAGTGATTTTTTTTATTGTGTTTTTCACATTGTCTCTTTCAACACTTTTCTTTCTACAATAGGACTGTTGGGAACATGTTGAAGGATATTATTTCTGTATGTTCCTTTATGAAGTCATAATTATATAAAGCATATTAATTTTAACATCAATTTAAACCAAGACACATAGTTTTTAAATGCTGCAAAGCCCTTTCTTCCAAGTTAGAATGACTAAGCAATGCACCTAAAAGAAGTAGGGACTTAGAAGTATTTTGCTGTCAGACACACTAGTTGGCTTTGGTTCATTTCTGCATGCTTTGGCATCATTGGAAAGATTGTTCTACTTTTGGCTAGGGTTTTCTCACCTGAATTTAGTTGTTCAGCCTCAAAATTCAACTAGGAGTTTAGTCTAAACTACCTCTATCACTGAGACAGGCACTGTCATGTTTCATCTTGCTCATTTTAAACAGCTGGTCTAGAGTGAGATGTGCCACCCTTAGAGGCATTTTCTACCCTCCCTTCACTACAGCTAAAATTTAAGATGAGTTTTGAATAAGCATTTAACCTTTGAATGATCACCTGGAAATGGCATGTAATGAAGTTACATTGTTTAGGCAAACTCAATTTTAACTCCAAGGTATTCAAGCCTATTATCATGGTGTATTTAGTCTTAATTATGGCTAGGCCTATTTAATTAATAAGCTTTAATAATGATACTCTCCATAATAAGTCTTTTACTTACTGGTGCTACAGGTTTCATAACCTGCTCATGAATATTTAATGTTTTTCCCTCTTGCTCAACAGTCTGTGTTGATAAGTGATTCAAAAGTATTTGCACAACTTGTATTAGTTATGGTATCTCTTGGACAGCATACTCTTGAGATAAATAAGAAGTGGGCAGTTTACACAGATTAAAACCATGTGATTTGAAACAAACATGCATTTAAGAAAGGGGAACATTTGGAATTTGTTATCTTTCTGAACACTTTTGCAAATAGATGTAATTCTGATGGTTTTAAGGATCTATGCAAGGAAGAGCAGGACTTTTCTTCCTTGACCTCTGAAGCAGAATGACTGGCAAATATTGGGACTTAATTTATTGGAAAACAAGTGATGTCATGTTTTGAATGGCTTTATTGGTGGATGCAGTAAGAATTATGAAGACACAAATCACAGTGAATGAAAGAAATTTGGTTCCATGTCATTTCATTATCATGAATGTTTTCAGTAATGCCTTTACTCTAGTATTCTCTGTGCGGATGTACAGTAACATCTGTTAGTCAGAGAAGCCCAGTTTTTAATAATTGATTTGACAAGGCACAAAAAGATCAAGTAGCTTGCTCAAGGTCACACAGAGAGTGAGATTTTGTGTTTGCAAAGAAGTATTGCCTGGACCACAGCCTTTTATTTAGCTGGTAGAGCTCATATTCTCTTTATAATTGAGAATTTGTTCCATATAGCACATGATTAAAGTGCTTATGGCTACAGCTTCAAGACCTACTCTTATTTGAGTTGGAACCAAAAGCCAATTAAAGATATTAGATAGAAAAGTAAACAAAGTATGATTTTGTAATATATAGCTGTAACCATTTGGAAAAGCTAAGCTTGCAAATGATAGCGCAGCTGCTAACAGTGTAATAGCTAATGTGCGGTATTTTAATCCAGCTGTTTAAAAACATTTTTTACATTACTTTCAGGCAACTGGGAACAGAAAAACAGATCTACTTGTATTACGTATTTGGTATTTAACACATCAAGTCGGTAATTTTTTAAAAAATACTATAGTCCTAATCTCCTTAAAAGTTGTTATTTACTTGAAGAAGGACTTTCACTTTGAGGTCTTTTTTCAATTAAAAGGCGTTCTCTAAATGGAATATTTGGGGAATAAAAATATTTCTTTTAAAAGGTTGAATCTATGACTGCTCAATAATGGTGTCTTCTAATAAAAATTTGGGCAGGTGACGCTGCAGAGTCTAAAATTTGTTGGGTATTCATTTCAATTAGAAGTCATTTGGCAAAATCACTGCAATGGATTGCTGATACAAATACATAATAAAAAGCACGCTGATACAAATACATAATATCTACGTTCAAGTCGTAAAACCATTAGATTTGCTTTAGCAGTTCAGAGCAAAAGCCCCTTTTACCATCATCCTGGCTCCAACAGTGGCTGTAAGCAGGTGCAAAGAATGATCAGAAACAGGACAAAGATGTGTTGGTAGTGCTCCAGCTCTCCCAGAATCAGCTGTCCTGTCATCTCAGGAGATTTCCTGGATCCGTTGTAGTTTGGCTATTTTGTAATCTTCAATGAGTATGTCCAGTATGTGTTGTACCTTCCCCTCTCCCCCTGTGATGATGTACATGTGCCTTATTTGCAATATCCTTTGTCAAGGAGCTGCAGAAGTTCACAGGCTGCTGCCACCTTCTCTGTTTCAAATGTAACTCCAGTTACTAGTTCTGTTTGATGGCTCCTAGGTCTTTGCAGTGAAAGGTGCAATGCATAGCTGAACCTTTCATGTTACCCAGAGCTGTAGACTCACCTGAATTTTTCAGGATAAACCAGCCTAACCTACCTTGCAAATCTTTGCAATGATTCCCAGTTCTCCTTAGAATGTATTTCAAAATACTATTTACAGACTTATCTAAGAACTTTTCATGCTTTCTGGTTTGCACTGTTTTCAGTGTTTAACAACCCAGTTTTATACTCTTCAAGTCTGTCTAGAACAATTTTTATTTGAAAACCCTGTAACACCCTTAAGTTACATGCCTATGCAGTAATCTTTAGGCCATGATAGAAAAAAGTCCCTCTTTGACTTATGTTTGATTAACTGTTTTTCACTGTTCTTGTTTTGTTGGTTCTAACATCCATAATTTAATCTTATTTTATAAAAACTAGTATGCTATGACTACAAAATCTCAGGTTCTTGAATATTATTGTGTAAGGACTGAAAAATGTGTAGATATTTTCAGTACATCAATATTACAGATGCAAACAACTCTGGTATCTTGCTGCAGGTTTCTGCACCGTATCAATTCCTGTTCCCTACAATTTGGCAGATATGTCTGGAAAAATAAAGTACAGTGAAAGTGCCAATTAAAGAAAATAAATCTATTACAGTCATAAAGATTTCCCTGCATAAGTGGCTCACTTGTCTCAGAATTGGAAAATTAAAAATAATATTTAATGCACTGTTTTAAGGGTAATGTTGCAGCCTTCCTCAATATTCTCAAAAAAATTAAGCTTCATCACATCTCAAGCTGTGGTGAGGTATTTGGCACAATCACCAAATAGCTTGGCAGAAACAAACACTATCTGCCTTTGAGCTTTCATTGCTGCACTTGTGTCTGATCACCCAGTTTCCTGATGTGTTTCCGTATATAAGCTGAAAAGATGAATGTGTAAATATGATTGTGGTATTGTATGTTTTTAAAATAAAGGTTTCCTGCCTCATTTCAGCCACTTGAACACTTAGATGCTGGAGGAAAGATGTGAAAGGACTCTGGAAACTGTGTATGGGTCTCTCACATCAGAAAGGAAGAGGAAAGTATGGTATTAAGTAATCACTGCTGGGGAAGGTAGTTGGCTCAAGCAGCAAGATGTGAGATAACTCTTGTCCAGAACTCTCCTGAAGTACTCAGCTGGCCAAAAAGGAAATTTGTTGTACTTTTGGTAGCAGATAGTACTGCCAGTCTCAGGCATTCCAAAATCATGAATCAAGACCCAGAATTCAAAAGGTTAAGAAGAAAAGAAGAATTTTTAGAAACAGTACACATTTGGAGGTATTTGTATCCTGTTTTCCCAATCTTTACTGTAAATTATGGCATATTTTCAAAGTTTTTCTCCACACCCTTAAGGAATAACAGAAACTCTTAAAAGCTGAGATTTTCACCAGATAGCTTGACTTGAAGAGCTTGGGCTTTGTCGAAACCACTGGCTATCAGAAGCTTTGATAATAGAGTCAAATGGGTTAGCAACAATGAGTAAAAAAATGGGGAAATGAAGTAAAAAGGCTTCAGAAAGATTAAACTGCTTCTCTGAGTGAGTTGACTAGCACTGTTACTGAAATTAAAGTGAGGCTGTCCAGATGAGAAGAAATTGTAAAGATTTTATCGATTAACCTTGTGCAGGGAATACACATCTCATTTTTCCTGGTAAAACTGAACAGGCACCAAAGAGCAAATGTGGTGATTTCAAAAACGCTCATAGGAGAAGCAATGACAGGATTTATGGCATTCCTAAAAATACAGAAAATAAAAAAAATGTGGGAATGTTGCCTCTGTCACTTACACAATCCTTGCATTTTGATAGTATTATATAAAGACCTTATAGAGCAGAAGCACAAAGATCCCCAGATCGAGCTAAGATATGTAGCTTTCTGTTTCCAGAATTATCAAACTCAGCAACAATTTTTTACAGGCAGCTGGGAAGAACAATGAAGAGCTGTATAAGAACAAAATTATCTATTTTGATGACAATTACTACCCTGAAGTTCAGAAAATTTGGAGGCACGTTAGAGCTAAGCAAAACCAGCTTAGGAAGAGGAATAAGGTTTTTCATTTCATAACCATCACAACTAATATGGGTATTATTATATAAGAACAAAAGTTCCCAGAGAAACATTGCCAGTGTTTGGTGGTTCAGGCATTGTGATCTTTTAAAGAGAGGCAGGAAAAGGATTAAACATCCAGTCTGCAGTAATTAGACCAACATCTAACTTTATAGCAAATTCACCTGGATTTTGCAAAGAGGCAGGAGGCCTGACATGCATCAGGACTGCAGAAAGGGAAGCAGTGAGAAAAAAAATGAAATGCAAAGTCCGGATGCTCTACTATGTCCAAGGAGCAAAAAGAATACCCAGGGGAGGAAGTGTAAGGCTGCCTTTTTCTGGGATGCAGTGTTCCTGCATCCAGACCCTTGGAGGAACTTCCAGAAAACTTAAGGCTGTTTGGGGTTATGTATTATCTGGCAGTGGACTCAAGGGGCTAATAAAGCAGCTGGGGATCAGCTTAGAGAAATACTATCTCTTATGGAAGCAGTAAGAAGAAGAAGGGGAAATTCTGAACCTAAATTCTTGTTCTCCAGTGAGCATAATAGCACTCCTTTACAGCCATACAATTGCCTTGTAGGTTGGCAATGTCAGACTTAAAAGCATAATCTTTGGACTGTGGAGCCACACCATCAAAACACGCAATGAGCTTTATAAACCCCATGTTCTACATTGTGTTTCCACAGCAGGTTTAGCAGCTAGATGCCAGGAGGGATATTATGGATCTTGGGAAGGGAAACAAATGACAGGATGAAGGTATTAAAAAGACAAGGCTGTACACTGGGTAAAACATGCAAGGAACTACTGATAGAAGAGGCACTTATGCAGAGGAAAATACAGGCTGCCTAAGTTAACTCTATCTGTTTCAGTCTTGCCTTGTTTCTTCTCCTCTAGTTCTTATTCTGAAAAGTAAAGGAGCAAAAATCAGCAATATCAACAACAACAAAAAAAACCCTTGTTGCATATTCTAAGCTGTTTCTTTTTTCTTCATATTCTTTTTATATGAAGCAAAAGTTGGTGAAGGAACTTTTTGGAAAGACAATTCATTGCCAGCTTCAGCTGTTGAAAATAGTAGTTGTAGCTCTTAGTCTACACAGTCACACAGCTTTTCTGCCCAAATGAGTTTGAGTTCATGGACAACTGCATTTAGTCATTTGTTGATCCTCCCTGAGAGTTTTCACTGGATCAAGGTGGCTTTATACAGAGAAAACATGTAATGACAGCTGTGCTCTTTATTGCACTGTGCCAGATACATTTTACTTGCTATATCATAAGCTAAACCTAGAACTAAAGAGTCCACTTTCCTCTTTCTTTAATGCCTTTTCTTCCAGAGGTACATCCATGCCTACAGCATAGCTCTTCTGTCTTCAATATGGGACAACAGCGATGTTGTTATATCTCCTTTAGTTTCTATTTTGGAATGTTAGAATGAATATATAGATTTCAAGATTTTGTGAATTAACAATGAAGCACAAATATTGACCACTTAAAAAGTGACCTTTAATGTTTGTAAGGTTGTGTTGAAAGAAGCTTTGGATAGTATTTACATAGAAACAATTCAGAGGACAGAACATCACAGAGCAACTACAGTATTAGTTGCTGATCAGCTTCTCTGAGGGTGGACTCCTACAACTCAGATACTGGGGATGGGAGAAACCCATGAAATTTAGGCAGCAGGCTGTGGGCTGAAACTTCTGAAACTCCTCAGCCGTGCTGTAATTAGTTACAGTGGTATGAACACTAAATTAGACATGCGCTAAGCTCAAGTCACAGCCAAGCAGCCATAGGGACTTTAGGGCCGAATAGATTCTGCTTTGTTCAAGTATAGCTAATATGAGACATCTGCTGATGGTTAGAGCCCTCAGTGTGGCTGGGAGACAATGTATTGTAAATTGTATGAGCAAATTATTGTTGGCTCTGTCTGTTACTGTGACAGTAATGGCGTGTAAAATGTAAAGCTATAGCCGAGGTCAGGATGGATGGTATCTCAATGAGTAAGATACTAAGGTATAATTTTCAGCGTCATTGTGGCCAAATATGAATTTATGCTTACTATGTTGTTTCATGTGGCAGATCTTAGGTCTCTGCAGACAGAACAGAAAACCATGCCGGCTTTAATTTTTATTTATTTTAAGATAAGAATAGATACAAGTAACCCTGTCTAGATAGCTATTTCATATGGAATATTTACCCCTGTTCTGTACAGCCTTGTCATAACAGTGCAAAATGTACAGAGGCATTCTGCTTACACAAATTTAACAGATGACATAACTTATTGGTGCTAAGATTTGCTTGTATCTGAACTGTCAGAAATATGAGATCATCCTTCTTTTTTACTTAAGATGACCTTTTCCTCTAGAAAATATTTTAACTGCAATTTCCATTACAGTCCTGCTTTAGGCATTACGTACATGCACAAAAAAGAACATTTTAAGAAAAGAACATTTTCATCCCTCTCTCTGAACTTGAAAACACTACCTATCCTGATATTCCACATCAAATGGAAAAAGTAAATAAAGAAGAGAGAACAAGGTAAGCTGGCAGTTAACAGTTGTGAACAGTGTAATAAGTAACAGTCTGAGCACCACAACTGAGAATCATCAAGCATACTTGACCTAACTTGCTCCGTGTATTATTTACCTTACTTTGGAAGACATGCTCAGTTGCTTTTAATTTCACCACCACAGCCTAGCAGTTGGTTTAGTTTATTTTCAGCTGTAATATGTTTAGCAACACATCCAAGGAAAGCAGAGCAGAAACAAATTGTTGAATCTTGTATCTGAATTCTAGAATGATGATTTAAAGCAGTGTAGAGCTAACCTGTTCTTGGGCTAACCTGAATAATTGAATAACTAAGCCAAGCCCTGAAAATCACAGGCTTTGCAGCAGGGTGGTAGGAATCACTACCTGGTTCTTGCAGGTATTCTTGCAATAATTCATTTTCCAGGTTGAGTAGCACAGCAGCTTTATTGAAAAGCTGCACTCTTAATTTAGCAATGCATAGTTTTAGAAACAGCAGTGCCAAATGAGATTGTTCTTTGCCTTAATTTGTTGAATTAGACATATCTGATGCTGCATACCAGAAGACAAGGAGTGTTGCAATGTTGGGAAGCTGACGAGCCCAACAAAATGTGATGTTATTGTTTTCATTGCATGTGGGCGAGGTTGAGCTCTTTCCTCACATCATCATCTGGCTCACTGACTTCTCTCGGTCTGGAGTTCTCCTTAGTAACTGGCCTTGCGGCAGTCTTGCTCTCTTGTGCATGTCATCCTTGAAGTGTTTGATTCCCTAGATATCTGCTGCCAGGGTCAAATCTCTGAAAGGAGAGCTAGTAATCCTACAGGACTCCATCATATATATTGTCCCCCATCATCTTTCTTAGCCTCAGAGCTCTTTCTTGGATAGAGTCAAGCTGCTCCATTCCTAATTAAATGCTGAAGACCTGCACAAGTCCAGCCTTTCCTCTCATGTGTTAGATTGTTTACCCAGGCTCCTTCTTCCTTAATGGTCTCAGAGGGAGCTTCTAATTTCTTCTTTTCTCATTTGTGGCAAGAAGCTTGTGTGGAAGCTTGTTGTGATCTGGGTATCATTTATGTACATTTCCCCCCTTTCTTTTTGCTTTCTGCTTCCTTCTCCTCTTTGCTTCATCTCTTTTGTCCCTTGCCCCTGTACTCCTATTGATCTTGTCCTGTGAATGAGCACCTGGTTTTCTGAGGCGCCAAGGCAGCATGTTGTAAAAGGCTTTTAGCTCCTTACTGTTGCACTGGTACCTATAGTCCTTCTCAGCTAAAGCTGCAAGCAACAGGCAATGCTGCAGACAAGAGCTTTGCAAGCAATTCCAATAAATCTGAAAGCAGTCAGTAAGGACAGCACATCAACACAGGCTGTACAGTGCAGCGGTTAAAATTTACAAGTGAAACCCTTAGGTTCTCCACCCTTTCCATCTCTTATGTTTGAGTTCATCATCTCCATTGCTTGAGGATCTTCAGACTTGGTGGTGCTCCTCTGATGAACACCTTGGAGTCAGCCAACCTAGGAAGTGTGTCTAAGCCACATCCAACACAAAACAATACTAGTGAGGTCAGGACCAAAACCAGCTGTCAGCATCCCTTTACAAATAAGGTGTTAGTCATTGCTAGGGAATGGGAAACCTGCGTCAGTTCTTCCCTCAGAAGAGCACTGACGGAGAAGAGTATTCACCAGCTTATGGTGAAATGAGGCAGTTTCCAATCTGCTTTTTGAAGCTGGGATGCTCTGTAGAAATAAATGCAAGTTTCATGGACCTTGACAGATGACTTTTTATAGAAAGAAGTGAGTAATACTTGGGGGAGACCAGAGCTCGTCTCTGATAAATTTTTTCAGTTCTGTTTGTACTCTTCTACCCTAAATTAAAATCCCAAATGGATAGAGTATAAGAGACTTGTCTGTAACATTTTCTATTGGTTTCCCAGTATGGTCCCAATTATCTATCTATTGTTCACCTGCCTGGTAGTCCTGTGCACAGTGTAGAGAACACCAGTGACTCTTGAATGCTGTGAATTTGAGAGTAATGAAGATGCAATGTCTAAGACAGACATTGAGGTGTTTGTCATCGCTTATCTGAGTCCATTTGTAGGTGAGCACTGGGTGTCTTTTAAAATAGTGATAAAAGAAGTGGAGAAGGAGACAATCAGTCTCTAGTCCTCAGAAAGAAGTGAGCTCCTAATGGCGGTCTCAACTTCTGTCCTGAAATGGAAGATGCCCTTCTCTTCACTTTTGTAGCTCTGCCCAGTCAGCAGCTTCTGCTCTTTGCTTTTGTTTGTCTCAAATGTTCTCAGTTGCTGTCAGGTTCTTCCACCCCAGTGGCTGAATCACAAGGCAGACTAGGACTGTGTGGGACATACTGAATGATATCTTAAGAGGTAGTAAATAAAGGCTTGTTTATTCAAAGGAAATGAAAGACATAATAATGAATAAAATTCACTAATTTTTGATTAAGAAACAAGTCTGGTGAGATTTATTTGAAAAGCAGGTATTTTGCCTGAGTTTACTTTTAAAAGAAGTGCATGGATGCCAGAGTTCCAGGTATGTTTTTCAGGGTAAGTTCATGAATTCTTCAGATGCAACTTTGAAGTTTTTCCCAACCTTTTGAAAGTATAAGTAATAAAATTGGGTGGGTTCAGTGCCTCAGATGGAATCTCCTAGACATAAAATCCATCTACTAAGGTGTTTCATATTTTCTAAAAGCCAAAGTCGTGCAAACTGCAGCCCAAACTGCGAGGTGCTTGTTAAGCGTAGGCAGAAAACAGTGTCAAATATTCTTCGGGCTGCCTTTCATAATCACTTGTTGGCCTGACTCCTGTGGGACCTCCTACAAGGAGGTCTTGGCCATGTTCTAAAATAATACATTTATCCATAGGCAGCAAAGGCTACAGCTGCAGCCTGCTGTTTGTGTGAGATTTAAACACCAATGGAAAGGTCTTTTAACTTCTCTGAATTCCTCATTAAAATGCTGGTGTGATTTTCTGCAGCCACCTCAGACAAGAGTGGCAGTCCAACAAAGAAGCACTGGAAGAGATTGGCACGGTATGTTTCTCTTTGAAATGTGCCAAACTGAGGGATAAATCTGGATCCCCCATCAAGAAAAACTGGAGCAGGAAAAGTATTTTCACCACTAGCCACTGTGGGCAGGGATTCTCTGAGGGCAGCTCTCCAGCAAAGAACTGGTGGTGAGAAGTTCAAGGAAGGACTGCAGTCCCAAAGTACCGCGTGTGTTTGTGGATGATGTTGTCTTATTAAAAAAAAGAAGCTTGGGGTTTTTTTTTTGTATTGCAATCTTATCCCTAGCTGGGCGTTCCCATTTTCAACAGACAAGCTAGTCTGCCTTCTATTTGGAGCATAGAGAAGACAGGATAGGACTGTCAGGGCTCTCTGTATATGTGTATGATTATGAACAGGTTTATGTGTCCAATGAATAATGAAAACCAATGGCCTGAAACTGAAGCCAGACAAAGTCATATTGGAAATAAGGCACAAGTTTTTAACAGGGAAAAGATTAGCCTTTGGAAAATACCACTGTGGGGAATGTTAATGTCTCCATCTCTGGACATCTTCAAATCAAACCAGACCCCAGGCACTAGATATGTGTGCTGGACTCACTAGCACCAATCACAGATGCCTTAGCTAAGCTCATCTTGCTGGGACCAGCACAGGAGTAACTGGATGTGATTTAAAGACCCAGGAAGTAAGACTAAGTGATTCAGTTCTAGCACATTCTCTTCACTTTTTGAACATGAGAAGGTTTGTAAAGAAAATAAGAGCACTGAAATTCAGCCTAGCTTGAGACTGACAGGCTGAACTCTATTACATCTACTTGCTTTTACTAGATGTGTAATGATGTAGTTAAAAGGTACAGTAAATAGTTTTATTTAAAGTCTCTTAAGGTGTGTGAGCTTTTGAAAGCAGTTTCTCAAGGAGAGCTTGTACCTAATTTATAGAAGTTTCCTAAGGCAACTGTAATCAATTTTATTACATTTTTCTCACTTGTGCTAGAGCATAACAGATTTCCTGCCTGATCTGTATGAAGTGACAGTTCATTGACTATCAAAGAAGGCCTGGATTTGTTCTTGGCTGCACAATGTAGACTTGGATGCAGACTGTGTGACACATTCAGGTGTACTGAAATGGATGGGACTGTCTGCTGAGTATTAGTTAGAATGGAAGTTTCATAGTCAGACAGAGAGCTAATATTTGTTACATGTGGACAGAAACATTTTACATTTAGAAGATACTGTCTGTTTTCCAAAGCATATTCTGATTATTCTAAGAGAAGTCCATGGTGGCCTGGAGAGCAAGAACTGCATACAGCATGAGTGACAGTTGGAAAAATCAGCCCTGTTACCAGAGAATATAGGGAGATAGAGAGGAAAAAGAGAAAGTAATCGGAATTAGAAAGCTTTTTTTTTTTTTACTAACATTTACTAACAGAAATAGGTGCCTGTATTCCTGTCTTGGAGATGAAGTTTAAAAGCATGGAATTCTGCTGATGCTTTTAAAATAGCAGCCACAGTCAGCATTGCATGAAGTTGGGATGGCTTTGAGTCTGAAAACCTTTATTAAATGCTTTGTTGCACTTCAAAATCCCACAGTCTCTGCAGGCATTTGTACAAATTTGCTTAACTATGTGAAGTGTTTTTTAAAGGATTATGTAGTTTGGTGTTCTGACTTTGGAAAGGCTTAATACAGATATTAGAGTGAGAATGACCATTTTTATTGTTGAATTGGGAAAAGGAAGCAAAGTATGGCTGAGACAGTGCTCCTATTATGGACAGATAGATACTGGGCCTGAAAACTTTGTGCTGCCTGTGAAATGCAGTAAAAGTTGGGGGTATTTTGTTAAAGAGAGGGTTAAAATCCAGAAGTGCTTATGAAAGAAAGCATCATATGTGGCAAATTATCACTGTGGAGTAAATAACTGAAAAGAAAGAGATCTGCAAGACTTCACCCAGAATTTTATTTGCCTTGATATATTGCTGTATGAGAAGTTGAGTTTTGTTGGGAAGCTGTGCCGGGACATCTGTGTGAAAGAGTAAGCATTGGTGTGGATCCAGTTAATGCACCAGTTGGAGGGGAAGTAGAATCCAACAATGTACCTGAGGACATTACTGAAGGAGGCACAGTAGCAGGGACTTCAGAGTAGGTGAGAGCTGAAGGAGTATGAGTTGAAGTGTTGCGTCCAACCGAATTTCTGCTCACATAATTATGTTCCACGTTCTCATTCAGATTCAGTAAGAAAAGCAGTCATCACATCCTAACCTAAAATACTGCAGAGAGCTTCTGTGCTTTGCTGAGCATTTATGACAGGTTGCTGTAGAGGCTGAGTACATTTCAGTGGTGGATGAAGAGGTCCCTGTGTACATTGGCCATGTATCAGCTTAAGTTTGTAAAATGCTTTGGAATCCTTTGGGGCACAAGGCCATGTAATGTAAGGCCATTATCATGTTTGTTAAGAAAGCTGCATTTGCTGCCAAAAATGACAAAATCTCCTTTAAGCTTTGAAAGACTTCAGCCAGACTCTGCTTTAAAATAGTAGAACAAAGTAAAATGGGACTTACTGGTAATTTCAGTGTTGCCTTGGCACTGCCTCTTCCCAGTGTAGGCAATGTTGATCCTATTCCTTTTCACCTTCTTCCTCTGGGTTCTCTAAAGTCCGTGGCTATAATCATGGGGTGGACTTGGCAGCCACGGACAGGACCTGGAATGTGTTTTTCCAGCAGCCGTGTCTGGATTTGTGGCTGACTTCTTTGGCTGACGCCATGGCTGGCTCTGCTGGCAGACAGATCTTCTTGGGGGCTGTTTTGGGTTCACAGGGCTCTCAGCTTGCTTTCTGTTCTAACCTGGATGCTGTTCTCCTTGAGTCACACTTCTTCCTTTTCTTTTGGCGGATGTGTTTGTGGACAAACTTTCTATTATGAAAACACATGATATGGCAAAAATCTCTCCATATTTCAGGGTTCTTCTAAATGTTTCCCTGTGAACTAAGAGTAAACATGCACATACACTCACAAAAGTGACTGCTGCAATAGGCATGGTCATTTCCAAATAAAGCTGCTCAGCTGGAGGCCTTCTGTGGCAATTTCTGTCACTGGTATTGTGGCAAGTCCCGATTTCCATGACAAGAAATGGTCAGTAATGCCCTTCTTTGAAATAAGACCTTGATCTGCAAAGGTATTTAGGTGACTAACCATTATGTGGATGCTTCATTTCCACTGACTCATATTAAGTGCACTAACTGCTTTTAAGGATGTGAGCTTAAAGCCTTGCAGACAGACAGAGCCAGCAGGTCATGTGGGTGATGCCAGCTCGGCAGGATGGATTCTTGCTCACCGGCCTGGATTTCCACCTGATTTCTTCATTGCTGACTAATTGTTCTGTTGAGGTTTTGATAGTTGCATGCAAGTAGTTTTTACCAGGGGATGGGGTACGTCCATTCATAGTAAATGAGACCCCCATGGGATCCTGATGAGAGCTCTTCAATTTTATTTGCTTTTTCTGAGATTTTGAAATGTATTTCCAATGATCAATTTTTTTCTTTTATTTTTATTTTTTCTCTCTGTCCCTCAGATCTTTCTCTTTCTCCTTGTGTTTCCACTTCTCCTTCTTTTACTTTCTAGTTTCCTTCCTTCGAGAATGACATGGTGTCCTGGGTTCAGCAGTTGCAGTCAGTTTTTCTCCTCCTTAGTAGCTGGTGTTTTGACTTAACCCGGGAACAAGGCTGATAAGGCTGATGTTTTTCGTTGTTGCTAAGCGATGTTTGCCCTGACCAAGGACTTTGTGAGCCTCATGCTCTGCTGGGGAGGAGGGGGGGCCAGGAAGAAAGAGGGACAGGACCCAAACTGACCAAGGAGGTATTCCATACCATAGCACGTCATGCCCAGGATGTAACTGGGAGTGATCCAGAAGGCCTAGTTCTCTTGGGGCGGTCGGAAGAGGTGGTCGGTCAGCACTCAGTTGGGTTGGGGTGTTGTGAGTTATCTGTCGGTGGTTGGTGAGATGCTGTATTCTTTTCCCTTGTTATTTCCTTTATCATTATTATTATTGTTGGTAGCAGCAGTGATTTGTGTTATACCTTAGTTACTAAACTGTTCTTATCTCAACCTGTGGGAGTTGCATTCTTTTGATTCTCCCCCCATCCCTCCAGAAGCAGGGGAGGGCAAGAAAGGGGGGTTGAGTGAGTGAACGAGCTGTGTGGCTGGGTTTAAACTACGACACATGGAAAAGAAAGCAAGCAGGAAAGTAAGAAAAAAAACTACTAAAAAATAGGAAACTAAAAAATATTTCAATTTGGGAAAGTGACCTCTGCTTTTTGGAAATGCTTTGAATGGTGAATGTTGAGAGCTGTAATCTTGATAATTGGATTGAGACAATAATTCTCAATTTAAATTAGATTTTTCCCCCCCCCCCTTTCTATTTGGTTACTTTTATAAGCATTTTGCATTTTGGCATCTGTATTCCTTAGATGAAGCTATGATCATGTACTCTAGGCCATATCAACATGTCAGCACAGTTCATTTGGCTTGTTCCACTTTTGACTGTGAACCCTGGTTTCCAGCTGTAGAGGCACTGTTTTACTCCTGGGCTTTTTTCTCAAATGAGCCAGCTCTTGATATAAGCTCTTTTCCTGCATAGTTGAGTAGCTAATTGATTAACACTGAAGTCAACGCCCCTATGGACTTCTGTAAGGCCTTTGACATGGTCCTCCAAAACATCCTTCTCTGTAAATTGGAGAGAGATGGGGTAATTTGAATTTGATGGGGCAATGATTTTAAGCTGAAAGAGATATAAGGAAGCATTTTCTTATGATGCAAGTAGTGAAACACTGGAGCAGGTTCCCCAGAAGGAGATGCCCCATCCCTGAAAATATTCAAGATCGGGTTGGATGGGGCTATAAGAAACCTGGTCTGGTGGAAGATGTCCCTGCTCATTTCAGGGAGGTTGGGCAAGGTGACTTTTAAAAGTCCCTTCCAACCCAAACTATTCTATGATTCTATGTCCTTTATATGGCTGAGTTTGAATCTAATTATTTCCAAAACAGATACATGCATAGAGTATGTTTTTTTGAGGTGCATTTTCCCTGGAGTTCACCTGGGGTACATTTTTATCTTTTGCACCTTCTAATCCATCTCTAAAACACAGAAGTAAGACTTAGAGGGAATTAGTAAATAATGATATGGCTTTGTGTAAGAGTAGTGGGAATATCAAGTTCCTTTTTTGCAAATAAATGGGAATTCCATCTTTTTGACAAGAACAAACTTTTCTTGTTGTAACAGAAAGGCTGAGCAGCAAGGAAGAAGTACAAAATAATATTTTCAGAAGCTGTAGAGGAAAATTGGAATCCCAGAATTCTGGATTACAACTATAGTGATTTATACTTTCAGTAGGTAGAGACATGAGAGTGGCATAGCAAAGGTGGTGGTTTTCTGTTAGCAATTCCAATTTTGCTTCCTAAACAATTATTTAGGAACAATTTTTTCAATGTTTTTGTTTGTTTGGATTTTTTGGAGAGATTTTGTTGTTGTTTTTTTAACGTGCAGCACTATGATTTTTACCTGTCAGATATATCTGTCAGAAAATAGCCAGTGTTTATGAGTAGAGTATCATAAAGCTAGTATATTGTTTGCTTTAACATTTTAGGCAAGTGAGGTAAAGTGAGGTAAGTGGCTAGTTAACTTGTATGAGTCATCACTTGTTTTTTGCATTTTGATTTATAAATATCATAAAGGAAGGAACCATCAGACAATAATAGCTGGCAGGCTCTCTTGCCAACCAGCCCCAGATAGATACCTAATGGATTTTTTTCAGCTATTTATTCAGTTTGTTCTCAAAGTTGCTAGGAACAATAAGACTTCTGCTGCTTTTCTTCAGATAGTTATCATGTGTTAACAAAGTTCCTTGTTAAGAATTTCCACTTGTATATTGATTTTCTGTATTTTTAGCTACACCTTCTTGCTCCAGCCTGGTTATTTATTCCCTTCCTTGGTGTTTACACTCTTCAGATACTTGAAGTGGTTAATGTACGGCTGTTGGACATTGTGCAGACAATCAAACATCATTCCTTTAATCTCTCCTCATAAATCAGCCCCTCCAGCTGTTCAGTCATTTTTATGGCTTTTTTTCCACATACTCATCATTCTGTTGCTCTCTTTCTGGTATTGAAATACCCATAACTGTGCAGAAATCCTCCAGAGGGAGGCTGAGTCGTTCCCTCTCTGTTACATTATCTGTGGACACATACACAGCTAGCCATGGATTCCAATTCACGTTGCTGACTTGCATCTGATAATTTGGTGCTTTGTAATATGTTTTTCATTGTGGATAAACTCAAACAACATTTTGGACTATTTGAAAGCTTGAATTAACAAATTTTTGGTATTTAGAAATTCTAGGAGAGATGCTGTAAATTAGATATCACACATTTGTATACAACAGCTAACAGCAAATAAGGACTAAATGAGATATCACAATGGCAGGAAGAGATGTAAATGTAATGTTTTGACATGGCATGTAGGAAAGAGATGTAGTATTTGCGTGCATTAATTGGTAGTGTTCATGAATCAGAAAAATAAGTAAGGAAGGATCTAAGACATCACCCAGTCCCTTATTCTGCCTAGAAGTAGATGCAGTATGGCTCTGTTGCTACTGATGAGCTTATCTTTCCTGTCGTTAAGGACTTCCACCAAAGAGGTCGTAATTTCTACAGGAAGTCTATTCTAGTATTTACAAAGCAATTCTGAACGAAGGATTTTTCCTATTTTCCTATCTGCTTTATTTTGATTTTCAGGCTTCTCAGAAGGATGAAGTGTTGCTTTTTTGCTACTTTAAATGACAAAGTTGATGAAATATGGGACTGGGACCTTGGTGCACCTGTTCCTTGCAATAAAAAGAAGACAAAAATGATGAAAGAAATATGGCTGTTGTGTGGCCTGTCATTATTAATCTAGTCCTCTAGTCAAAAAATATTTGAGCAGCCATAGTTAGTGCTCTTGAGAACAATTGCCTGGGAGGAAGATGCTGACAAGAAGAAGTATTATTAATTTGACAAGAAAGAGGGCTTTATCCATGCCGTCCCAGCCACACTGGTAAAGATGATTGCAGTAGTTCTGTGCTTAATTGCGCCAGCTGGAGCTCTGTGATGTATGTAGACTAAGTTTGTTTGAAAAATCCAGAAGTGTGAGGAGTGCGGTACAATTTTCACCAGCTCCTTGCCTGTGTACCCTAAATTTTCTCTGAACTAACTAAGCTTCACTTGTAAAATACCATCAATTCAACTGTCCTAACATAAAAATAGCAGGGCAAGGTGCAAAGCCTGCAAAATACTGTAAAAAGTTATTTATTTTTAAGTTGCGATTAGAATGCTGAATTATTGGGGAGGAGTGGAGCAGTGGAGAGCTGTAAGTACATCACAAATGGTTTGTGGGTTCCTTGGCACTTCAAGCCTGTGTTGTCAGGAAGCACAGAGAGACGTCATGGAGAAAATGGCACTCAAGTCTAGAAAGTGTTTAGTGGTCTGTGAAATGGTCCAAGTTGCATATTCAAAGTGGTGTGCACTAGCATCCTCCCTGTTGCCCCTTTCAAAAATATCAACCAAGGAAATGCAATAAAATGGCACCATGTCACAACTCTGTAATGCACAAAATTGTAATACATTGCCACATAAACTTGGAGGGCTTGGTTTACCCTAATTTGCTTTAAGCATCTAGTTGAAATGCCTAAGTAATGAACAAGAAGTTCTCTACGTTTGATGGAAAGTGATGAACACCACTAAAAGTCAATATAGGTCTTAAAGTCTAAACTGCTGTGTTGGTAGAACCTAGTTCTGCCTCCTTCCCCAAATTAAGCCTGTATATTGAAACAAAAAAAAAAAGATGCAATTTATCAGCTAAACTAACATGCAAACTTTAATAGGATGCTTAAACCACACAAACTGAATCTCTCTCACACTCCTCTCCCAGTCAGTCATCCTCACTGTGGCATTCTTTAGGGAAATGCTTACTGATGTACGACAGACCTAAAAGTAAGTAAAATCAGACTCTGGAAGCAAAGGGAGGAAAGAAAACTTCAGCATCAAAATTTTCTTACTTAAAATCTCCTGTTGTCTAGTATGATTCTTTTTTACTTAACTTGAGATCCAGTCATGTTAGTGATGGAATGACTGCTTTTTAAAGATGACCCTCAATAAAACTGTATAGAAGATTGTTTTGAGCCCACAATTCAGCATGTATCATAGAATCATGGAATCATAGAATAGTTAGGGTTGGAAAGGACCTTAAGATCATCTAGTTCCAACCCCCCTGCCATAAGCAGGGACACCTCACACTAAACCATGCAACACAAGGCCTTGTCCAAACTGGCCTTGAACACTGCCAGGGATGGAGCATTCACAACTTCCTTGGGCAACCCATTCTAGTGCCTCACCACCCTTACAGTAAAGAATTTCTTCCTTATATCCAATCTAAACCTCTCCTGTTTAACTTTGAACCCATTATCCCTTGTCCTGTCACTACAGTCCCTAATGAAGCATCCCCCCCCAGCATCCCTCTAGGCCTCCTTCAGATACTGGAAGGCTGCTATGAGGTCTCCATGCAGCCTTCTCTTCTCCAGGCTCAACAGCCCCAACTTTCCCAGCCTGTCTTTGTATGGGAGATGCTCTGTGGCTTGTATATGTACATATAAACCACATAATTATCTATTATATTTTTCAAACATATTTCTGGCTTTGGCAAGCCCATTCTACCACTGAATTCTTCTGTATCAAGTGAAATATAGGAGATAAGAAAAAACCTAAGAGTTAAAGCATCTACTTCTAATAAACTAGGAACTTGTTCAAGGATAACAATATCTAGCAATACTTATTTAATCTTACTAAACACTAATGCTCTGCTAGCATTTAATATGCAGCACTATGCTTTTACTTTGTCTCTATTTTACTGTTATTTTCTGTTCTAAAAGTGATATTTCTATTATGTAAATTAACCATCTAAAAATAGGTTGTCATCAGCTTTTTCTTCATACATATTAAATGGAAAAAAGTGGACATCCAATGGGGCAAATGCACCTGGGCCTGTCTTTTCCTAAATCACAGAATTGTGCAGGTTAGAAGCAAGCTCCGGAGCTCAGGTGGTCCAGATCCCAGCTCAAAGATAGGTCAGTTGCTCAGGGAACTGTCAGGCCTGATTTTGAAAATCTCCTGGAAAGCCATTCCAGTGTTTGGTCACTCTCAGAGTAAAAAGTATTTTCCTTTTATGTGATTGGAATTTCTGATCCAACTTGCATCTCTTGCATCTTATTTTATGTCTGTGCTGTTCATGCAGCCTCTTGTCATGCATCTTATGAGTTAGCCTCCTGCTCATCTTGGTAGCCTGTCACTGAGCTCAACTCCAGGGTCTTCATGACTTTGTCATACTGAGTAACCTAAAACTGGGTGCAGTAGTCCAGGTGCAGTCTCACAAAAGCCAAATAGAGGCAAAGAAACACTTCTCTTGACCTGCAGGCTAAATTCTTGCTAATACAGTTCAGCTGGCCCTCTTTGCTGCAAGGGCACACTGCTGACTTACATTCAATATATTGTCCATCAGGATGCCCTGGTCCTTTTCTGCCTAGCTGTTTTTCAGATGGTTGAGCCCCAGACTTTATTGCTGCATGGAGATAATCCCTTACAGATGCAAGACTTTATCTGCCTTCGCCCTTATGAGATTCCTGTCAGCCTATTTCTCCAGCCTGTCCAGGTCCCACTGAACAGCAGCCTGTGCCCCTGCATATTGACTGCTCCCCCCATTTAGTATCACCCATGAAGAGAGTGAGCATGCCCACTCACTGGTAAAGACTAAACAGTATCAGCCTTGCTGAGACCAAGATATGCAACACCTTTTGCTCTTCCCTCATCCATGGAGCTGGTTGTATCATCATAGAACCCATCAGACTGTTCAGGTATGATTTGCCCTTGCTAGATCCCCATCGCTGCCTTGTCTGTCCTGGTTTCAGCTGTGACAGTTACTTTTCTCCTTTCTATCAGCTGGTACAGTGCTGTGTTCTGGCTTTAGTCTGAGAACAATGTTGATAACACACCCATGTTTTAGTTGTTGCTAAGTAATAATTACTCCGATCAAGGACTTTGCAGTCTCATGCTCTGCCAGGGAGGAGGAACACAAGAAGCCAGGAGGAAACAGAGACAGGACACCTGACTAAGGCTACCCAAAAGTATATTCCATACCACAGCACGTCATGGCCAGTATATAAACTGGAGTAGTCATCTGGAAGGCCCAGATCGCTGCTTAGGTTGTGCTGGGTATCATTTGGCAGGTGGTGAGCAATTGTATTGTGCATTACTTGTGTTTATTGTTTTCTTTTCCTTTTCCCCTTTTAATTTTAAATTCTCACCCCTTGTTATTTCCCTTATCAGTGTTATTAGTAGTAGTATCAGTAGTAGTTTTATGTTATACTTTAGTTATTAAACCGTTCTTATCTCAACCTCTGGGGTTTGCAGTTTTTCAGTTCTCCTCCCCATCCTGGCCTGGGGGAGGGGAAAGAGGGGAGATGTGAGTGAGTGGCTGCGTTACTGGTTACTGGCTGGATCTAAACCACAGCATTGCTTTTTGTGAGATCAGAAATGGCTTCTCAGAGGATTTGCTCCATAATCTGTCACAGGGCTGAGATGAAGCTAACTGACCTGAGTCATCCTGCCTGCCCTTTTCTGAAGATGGATATGATTAGCTTTTACCTCCCCTGATTGCAGTGACTACAAAGGTGAAGGCTCTTTTGCAGTGATGTCAATCAGCTCCCTCAGCAGCCTCAGATCTATCTGATCTCCCATGGGTTGCAGGTCATTGGTTTGCATAAGTGGTCCCTGACCCACCTTCTCCTGCAAGTATGGAGTCATTCCCATAGACTCTTCCAGTAGCCTTCAGGGGCTGGAAGCCTGGAGACACATCTGCCCAATGAAAACTGAGGGGAAAACAAAAAACATGGAGTGCCTCAGCCTTTTCCATGTCTGTTGTCACTTAGACCCTTGCTTCACTGAACAGAGCCCATATTCACATTTTTCTTCTTCACATTAGACATATCTCTCTTCAGTAAATATAAAGACAGAGCAAGCTGATTAGTTTAGTCTTTGCTTATGTTCAAAAGCCTAAAAATAGATTACTTGAATCATATTTCAGATTCAGATAAACCTTTGTTTTGTGATTGACTTGTGTCCTGGGTTCAGCAATAGCAGTCATTTTTCTCCTTCTTAGTGGCTGGTGCAGTGCTGTGTTTCTGACTTTCAGCCTGGGAACACCGGTGATAACACTGATGTTTTCAGTTCTTCCTCAGTAATGTTTACTCTGATCAAGGACTTTCAGAGTCTCATGCTCTGCCAGGGAGGAGGGAAAGCCGGGAGGAAGCAGAGACAGGACACCTGACCCAAACTAACCAAAGAGGTATCCCATACCACAGCACGTCATGCCCACTATATAAATTGGAGGCAGTTACCTGGAAGACCTAGATCACTGCTCAGTCAGGCTGGGTATCAGTCGGCGGGTGACGAGATGTTTTATTCTGTTCCCTTATCATCATTATTACTGGTGGCAGCAGCAGTGGTTTGTGTTACACCTTAGTTACTGGGCTGTTCTTATCTCAACCCGTGAGAGTTACATTCTTTCAATTCTACTCCCCATCTCTCTGGGAATGAGGGGTGGGGGGGAACAGGGAAACTGAGACAGAAACTGATGTTTCTGATTTACAGCTGGGCTTAAATCACAACAACTTGCCATTGCCAACCTGAACTAGGCTGGTACAGCCTGGGCTGGTGGCATGTTTGCTCTGGTTGATAGCTGCCTTTAGCAGCCCAGCAGGGTATTGCCACCACATTGCACAAGGAGCAAGGGCTTTGGGCAAGCATCAAAATCAGGGTTTTCAGGCTTTTATTCTTCATTGTATTCTGACTTGTATACTGTTTTTAATTACCTGACGAGTGATTCATGGCAGAAAAATACAGCTCCATGATCTTTGCAGTCTCATGCAGTTACTTAGCCTGTGATGATGTGGATCACCAGAAATCTTCCAGCTCATCAGATGGACATATGCTTGGCTTACTTGCTACATACAGCAGTTTTTGTAAGGTGTAACTTTTGACATAAATGGTATTGAGTCAAATAGAGATGTCAAAGATTATTTTATGAGCTAACACTAAAGAAAGGTGGTAGAGAAGATGGTGCATGAAATATTTAAAAGCACTTAAATAAAGAGTCATCTACATAGAGAAATTGTTCTTCTACTGTTGTTACACAACACTTTTGGTATAGGGGCATTTTTACCCACAGGAGGCACACTGTCAAGGCAGATATTACCTTTATGGGTTCTTTCAGTGCTCAGTGCCTGTTGAATGTTGGGCTGTGCTGTCAGATGGCTGATTTTTCTCAGGTTTTATACATCAAGGTTATGGTAAAAATCAAAATAAGTGACTCAACCCAAACAAAACAAGGCAGGAAAGTATTTCTACCCTAAAAGTCCTAAAAAGACTGCTCTAAATAATATTTGGGTGATGCAATGGGGAATGATGTTGGTTATGATACTCGTGAGTGGTAATGAGAACTGTTATTTATGAGGATATAAAAATAAATCATTGAAAGAGATGAAATAGTTCATCTCATTAACCTCTCTGCCAGTGTGCACTCCTTCCTATAAGATCTATTGTAATCTTCCTAAAATATCCATTGTAATAACTATTCCAGGAGATTTTTTTGCCTGCCAGGAGAGTGGTGTTTCCATGGAGCATGAAACATGCTGAGGGCCCATGCGGCTTGCAGTGAGGGTGAGGGACAGATTCCAGGTGACTTTAATGCCTTTTCAATCCAGGTCTAAAGCCTACAGTTAGCCTAAGACAACAGTTAAATAAGACCTTCCTGTGCTTAAAGGCCCAGATCCGCTATAGCAGGCAGTGCCAGGTTAGTGAGGCAAAAATTACTTTGTAGATCTTTAGGCTGCTGTAAAATTATTATAAATTAATCTTGGCTACCTGAGAGCCCAAAGAGTACATCTGGCAGCAAGAGAGGAACGTGGTATTGATACTACACTCACTAGCTGAAGAAGGGAAGGTGGAACACAGCCACTATTCCTGCTTTAATTACCCAGTATTTCCCTTGATGAAGAACCATCAGGAGAGCAAGACTGCTAGGTCTCTGGCTCTTTTGCACCACTGAAGTGGCAAAAAGCAGCTGGAGCAGACCTGTGAACAAAGCTGCACAGCTCATTTCATTTAGCAGGTTAATACATTTTCTTCCCGTTTCTGAGATGTATGGGAAATGGCAAAACTTTCAATTGGCTTCAATTACACAATATGTTAAAATATAACTAAGTGCTCATCACACATGAATTACCAACAGATTTCTGAAGACACTTACTGACATTGAATAATTACACAGGCATTGTGTGTGTCTTATAAGATGGATAATCCTCAGTAAGTTTATTTCTTGCAATCATTCCATAATTATTTTACACTAACTATATTTAGATTTGGTAGTATGAATCATAAAATACCAAATTATTATTTAAAACAATATTTTAAAAGTCTAAGCTGTGTAAGTTAATCCTATGGAAATATGTCTCCAATAATCAACCGGCATTTTTTAAAAAATGCAATTAGAATCTTATTAAATTTAAATTAAAAGCTTACATGAAAAACAATTTAAAAATAGATACTGAAACCTAAGAATTCACACTCCTCAGTGTTTGCTCCTATTACAATGCATACTTAAGAATTTGATAATTTTTTCCAGGTGGACAAAAACAAAAAAGGTTTAAATTTGTAGCTAGTTTCAAATTTTAAAGTAAACAGGCTATTTAAATGGAAGGACGTGGTTTGCCCTGTTGTACACATATGGGAACATTCAGTTTTAAACACATCATAAAAATGAGGCAGATTAACATTTTTAAGGAACTTTATGCCATTTGAAGGGAGATTTTAATTTCAAACACTGATCTTGGTTTTTTCAGCATTTAAATTCTGGGTCAGCGATAGGCACAGGAGGCAAAAGCAAGGATACAGTAGGGAGGTGTTCATTTTTGAAGACAAATTAATGTGAAAAAGTATGTAGAAACCACAGGGTATGAGGACATGAAGTACATGCTCAGTGAGCAAAACTCCCAGCTGTTACTTATTGCTAAGCCAAATCTGAGTCAGTGCTTCAAACCTGGAATATAATGAGGTTCTGCTACCATGCCACCTAATATGTTTATACATTGAAATCTGTGCTTGCCATTTCTTCTATCCAATGGGCAAAAGCAGAATTAAATGTAGAAGCAGAGAGACTCATGCAGAGAAAGCAGCAAGAAAGGGCAGTGGATGAATTCTTTCTGGTATTGCATAAAGATGTATAATACATGATCTGTAGTCACAGGCTGTGACTTTTGAGCTCAGATGTTCAATAGTTAATAGTTTCACATACAGATATCTATTAGGATAACATAATTGCTATATGGCAATCATGATTTCACTGACTTTCAGTCACTGCAATCATGATTTCATTGACTTTCAGTCACTGCTAAGTTCTTTTTAGGGTTTCTGGGGAATTCTGCTTTCTTTACTATGTACTGCATGAGCACAGAAGTCTCTCAGATGTCCATTGTTCTCAAAGGATTGCCTTTGGGAACAAATGGGATGCTTGCTTGTTTTTTTTGTAGAAGGAAAATAATTAAACTTAATGGTAGAGAATCAGGCTCATCAGAACAGGGCATTCTTAGAGTGCTTCTGACAATTTGGGGTGGGTTTTCTGAAACACAAATTTTCCTCTCAGCTGAAGGATTGGATCATTCACCTACTTACTCCTGATGAAAGCAGTGAAGTGACTGGAACATGGTTTTCTTTCTTTAGGAAACTCTCATAACAAAACAGTTTGAGATGGTACCGTTTCATCATCTCTGGCTTGTCTGTCCCACTGGATGCTGGAGGAGGTCTTGTAGCAACAAAAGAGAGGCATTAAGGACAAACACAGACTGTGTCATTTGACCTTTCATATCCATCATGCAACAGCATATCCTCTCTATGTTGCCCTACATGTAAAGGCCTGTAAATATACGTGGCTTATATGTCAGTCATCTCGGGGAGTTCTTTTTCTGGTTTAGCTGCAGCAGAGGCACTGAGCTATTAAAGCATAGGGGAAGCAGCAAGTAGAAATGCCTAGAAAGAGCAGCGTCTCTGTAATGTGGAAATTCACAGTCTTGCTAGAAGGGTGTAGACTGGGAGGACTGGCTTTCTGGCAAATGTAGAGGCTGTGTTCTGTGAAAGAAACCTCTTGGTAGATTGAAATACTGGTAGATTGTTTACAGAACTTCACTGGAAAGACACTCTGAAGGCCTGAACTAAAGGGCTCCTTCTTTGCTGGAGGAACATTTGATTTCCTTTTTGGTCCCATTGAAGTGTACTGATGTGAGTTAAGTATTTGTTAGCATAGAAAAGACTTGTGTAACAGTTCCTCATGCTTTTCACTGCCTGTTTGAGCTGCTGTAGTGGATAGGCTTGATATTTAAATCCTTCTTTTGTCTAAATAGGGAAATACCTGCTTTCTGCTTTACAGAGGACTTGCTTTCTAAGAAAGGATTTGTAAAAAGTGGCTTGCTGGCACTAGAAGGCTGTTACAGTTACTGAATACAGATGTCCCAAGTAAAATATTTGCCTGCCTAGAAGCAGCTGATTAAGTTTAAGGACCCATTTTATCCTCCCTTCTACCTCTCTAAGCCTTTGGTATATCCTCTAGATAAAGACTTAAAACTCTTACGGCTGTGCTCCTGTGGAGGTCAGGAAAGAGTCCTGCCAGCTATAATGTTCATGAGATTAATGCCCTGTTCTTACTCCCCAGTCTGTGGAAATTCAAAGACTGAAATATTGGATCAAGTTGTCCTTGTGGCAGTGCAGTTGGACAGCCTTTGAAGATTCTGTTCAAGGACCTCCACAACTAATATACTCTGCCTCTTTCCCAGATGTTCATAATCTCCACTGGCTACAAAGGAGTTGAGACAACCAGCATAGTCAGAGATATCTCCTTTGCTTAACACTGGGCAAATGATGTCCTGCTGCAGGACCCTATTGCTCCTTGAAATCTCACCCTGAGTATGCCACATGGTGTTTTGCTCTACTTGTTCCCTTTGCTACTCTGGTCACTCTCCCGAGTGATAGCTCCTTAGCTAGTATAGCTCTTTCCTGAAAGCCTTTTGTCACTTTCTCACTAATGGATTGTCCACAAAATATGTGTGTTTATATATTTCAGTTTGACAAACGCTGATTTCTTTTAAAATGGCTTTTGTATGATGAATATCTTCTGAATTTCTTAAACCTTTCACATACCCTATGACTAAACCAGAGGGCAGTAGAAGTGACTTTTCTTGGGCTGCCAATAAAGTGTTGTAGTTTTAACACTTTGTATAAGGAATGAGCAAAATGCTCCTGCTTGCCCTTTCTAAGACAACAGGTTAACGTGAGCTGCCTTCTCTGTTTTTGTGAGATTTCAATCTGCAGAGTTTTGCTGTTCATAAGCTGTAATGTGAGAAGGCTGTGAGATAATGGATCAGTCACTTTGATCTGTCTTTAACATTTTACCCAGGATGGATGGATGAGCATAACAAAGGCTATCTAATGTCAGAACTTCTGAATTATTCAGGGTTTCTTCAGAGATTAAACAGACATTCCTTTACTGACTGAATTATTAATCTTGCTCATTTATATGTTCAAAAAATGATGGAATTAAAAGTGCAGTATGAAAGTAGGAACTTCTTTTTTTTTCATATTTTTCCAACTGTAGGTTTGATTCTGTTTCCTGATAGCTCTTCCTAAGTGTATATTTGTATTTCATCCCCATAATTTCCTTTGGTCTTAAATTTTTTTGCAAACATGAAAACAGTTGTAATTTGAAAAGCAGAACAGTGTTGAAACTGGTAATACATAAAGCAGTTGAACTTATTAATATGGCTCAGAAACAGGATAGAAGTAAAAGGTGCCATTTCCTATGTGTAAATGGAAAACCTATGAAATGAAGGGCTGGGAATCTCTCTTGATTGCATTGACAGACCATGTAAGTAGCAGGATCCAGTTATAGAGACTGACTTGAAGGACCTAAAGATCCAGTGAGAGTCCCAGCAGAGACTCTATGTGTAGTTTGTTTGTGCAAGGGACTGCTATAGATTTAATGAAGAAGCTAAATGCTCAGAAGATATCTCTTTGGAAACCTTTAAAGGGCCAGACAAGGCAGAAGCAGGGATGTTCACTTGCTTCTTAGTAAACCACTCCTGGAAATAGAAACCTGTATGGGGTTTCTCTAGCAAGGTTTTGCTAGTGAGGGGTGTGGCTTCTGAGAGAAGCTGCTAGCATCTTCCTCTAGGTCCAATGACGCCAACACTAGATGGCTCCAAGATGGACCAACCACTGGCCATGGCCAAGCCCATCAGTGATGGTGGTAACAAACCATTTAAAATAATATCTTCTGCCCACAGTGTCCACTTTTTTGCCTAAATATGATTGATGTTTTTCTGTTACAGTGATATCTGCTCTTTTGTGTGTTTGCTTTGCTCTATGAAATGTGTAGCCCAATGTTTGATGGATATGAGAAGATACACAGCTTAAATCATATCACCCTTCTTTGTGTTTCATTTTAAGATTGTAGGTATCTCATTTTAAGATTGGATTAATCTCTTCTGCCTTCCTTTTTCTGCTCTCTGTTTCTGTCCATCTTTGTTTCTTTTCTTCCCCTTTGTCCTGTTTTCTTATGAAGCTCTGCAGGTGGTTTATTTATGCAAAATTTTACCTTAGAATCTCTTTTTTTAACTCAACTTGATTTGGCACAGAGATGAAACTGGAAGATTTAATTATGTAGCTTTATGTGTGTGTCTGAGCTCTAGAAAGTTTTTCTTAGTTTTCTTGCTGAAAAAATATTTTGGGTTTTCTTTAGACTGCCTCATACTTCTTATGGTAAATGTTTGCTGTTGGTACATGGAGACAGCTCGTGGTTTTGAACCATTGACTAAACCCAGAAGAGAGATATTTGTGTGTTGCTGTGATGCTCCCAGCCAGGATATCTTTCTACCTAGGGTTTCTCAAAGGGCAGCTTGTTACAGTCTGGTGAAAGGAAACAACTGGGCAGAGTCAATCATGAGGATGTTAGTGTATTCTTTATCAAGATGCCAGTGTTGGGATGTAAATACTGTCATCTACTGCCTTCAGAAGGTCTTTAAACCTCATGTCCCGATGAAGCAAATTAGTCCTGGCAAGAATTTTGTCTTCCATTAGGGACTGATAGGGCACTTTGCTTGCACATGTCATTGCTTGGATGTTTGTAGAGGGAGGTTGGTTATTTGTTGGTGTGGATAGCAATTTCTCATGAAGATGATTTTATGGCTTCAGTCAAGTCTTCAAAATCATTCAGATTATCCTAAAATTCCAAAAGTGGCTGATACATGGACCCACATGGCATATTTTTGCTTGATGACTTAGAATGTCCAACGTGGACCTCTGCCTGTAAATTTGGAAACTAGATAGGATATAAAATAAACCAAATCAGCTTCTGCTGGAATGGTATTTTCAAGAAAAATACCATGTTGTTGTCAAAACAGCTGCATCCCATAATAATAATAAAAAAATCAATCCTTATAAAGGCATAAATAAAAGTAGAACTTGACAGAGAAAGAAAGTTTGAACCAAGGATTTAAAGCAAATGGTGATCTGCAGGTTGGCATTTGCAAAATTTTTTTTGGAACAGTCTTAAATGAGTATCACAGCATAAAGTTGCCTGGCTTAATTTTAATGACTGTTATTCATTTACGCCTCTGGGACTATTTATCACATTAATTTAACCATGCCACATATGTGGATAGCTATGGATATGCAATAACTGGAGCACAAACAAGTCCAAATTCAGATCTGGAGTTTGATTGTTCAATACTGCACATCTTCTGTATTGTTCAGACTATGGAGAGCAATGGATGTGAGTGTAACCTCTTCCTGAGTATAGTGACATTGTGCCATTTTCACCATGCTTACATTCATCAACTATTTTAACAATTTAATCAACTAATTTAAACAATTTCCTTTTTTAACTCATAAATGTCTATTCTTGGAAGTGCCTTAGCAGTACTAGTACCATCCCAGGGTGACTCGTAAAGGAACTAACCTGCACAACGACACAGAACAGTTATTTATAATCAGTACCTGCATAGTGGATCAGATGTACACCTGTTCAAAATGGAATCAATCACCAAATGTGGGCTTAGGAAACAATTGCTGAAAATACTTGTAGTTTGGAAAAAAAGTGGAGGGATATTTCTGTAGCATTTTCAGGAATCATGTTCCCTTTTTTTACCCAGACAGATACCCTAGTAGCCTTTCAGATTAAGATGCCAAGACTAGATTTCAGAACAGTGCCTTCTGGCAAGTTTTCTTGGTTTTCTAAAGTAAATGCAATCTCATCTTCTTGAATAGCATCTGGAACTGCCAGAGTTAGTACAGAGGGAAATGCTCTGTTGCCACAATTCCTACAGTTTTCCACAGCATCCATTTCAGCCTTGTAGGAAAGTTGATTTTCTGACTCCATCTTCAAATCTTTATCAGAATTAATGTTCTGGTTTTCTGCTTCATTTTCCCTCTTCAAAATGATCGGACACCATTCAATTAGTATGAAACAAAAAAGCACCTTGAACTTCAAAAGAAGTCACAGTGAAACACGTGCAACGGGAAATCTTGTTTCACACCAGCTTTAGTTACACACATCAACTTTTCATCTGAGCAGAGCCCATGCCAGAGGTTCTTCCTGAAACTCATCTGCACATGGTCTGGCAGACCCTGCCGTTTACCACACAGGCCATTGGGAGCAAGTTTTAATGAAAATCCACTGGAGACTGGAATGCTGTCTTTGGAGAGCCTGTAGCACTTCCTTTGAGGCTTATGGCTCATGGAGTCTGCTAACAGATGTCAGGAGACCAGGGTATCACAGAGCTCATGCAGCAAAGCAAAAACATTACAGAATGCTGTGATTCACCACCCACCCACCCCCACCCCCACCCCCAATCCCAGAGGAATATTATCATGGGGCTACTGATGTCTGCTGTGAGTGCAGGCAGTCAGCACAATGCTAGAGCAGATCTGGGAAAGTTTTGCAGTCTGATTGAAGCAGGAGGACCTCCATGGAGCTATGGTAACAGGCCTCTGTATCCTTACAAGAGCATGGATCCCAGGACTCACTCCTGCTGCAGTGCCGTCACCCTTACTCCTGCATCCATCCTACATGCACATGAGGGTGTGTTCTTATATGTAGGACACTTGTCTATGCCATGATGCAAGTTTTCAGAGTCCTCACTGTGATAACCTCATGCACGCTGAGTTTCAGATATCAAAACCTTGTGGATATACAAGGGCTTCAGTGAAATTAATCCCTTCCTACAGTACTAAGTCCTGTGTTGAGCTGCCTGCTCCATGTGCTGCTTCTGCCAAATACTATCTTCTTTCAGGCTTGGCAATCCTGAGAATGAAATTCCTGAAATATATTAACTACCCACATGGATATTCTGCTTCAATACCAAGATTTTCCGCACATTCCCTATATCATCTTTGACCAACCTGCTCTGTCATTATGCAGCTACGACTTCAAGTAGTGAGTTTTAATCTTTTCACTGCCATCCCCACATAATACAAACGTTTTGTTTCCAGAATCAGAGAATTCATTTGTTTTACTTTGGTATATTTATCTTTCATGGTTTTCCTCTATTCTTTGCATTGCAAAATACTCCCCTTTTGAAAAAATATGGCTTTAATCTAATGTACCATTATAAAAATTGGGTGCAATTTGTGGAGAAAAGGCACTTTTGAAAGCTTGCATGTATTTTGTGAGTTAGCAAAAATATTTGGAAAAATTTGAAGGGCCCCAAACCTCAAACTTGTGGGGTTACTCCATCCTTCCTACATATTTGCAACACCCAATCACAATTAAGGAAATTATTCTTAAAGTATTTATAAAAAGAAACACAATACGTTTAAGTTGACAACATATTGCTGAAACCACACTAGATCAATTGGGAATTTGAGATGTCATAAGCATTTTAGGCCATGCAATCAAATAGTCTCCCAGGATTTTACACACTGCTAGTTAAGAAAACAAATTTTCATCTTACATTTTGCAAGCTGTCACCTTATATACAGTATATCAGAAAACTTGCCATGACTGGTTTTACTGCCAGACCTCTTAAGAGCTAATTGGTTAAGCACCTGGGCAGGAAGCTTTTTGGCAGAAATGCTATTTTCTGCAAGGACTAGCCATAAAGTTCTGGATGGCAAATTGTAATCATTAAGGCTCCCTCCTCTACAACAGAACACATAAAATGTAAATACATTGCTTGGAGAAATTACGATGCATGAAAGGACAGGCTGTGTTTTAAGTTTGTCCAATGACTTATGGCTCAAATTTGAACATAGAAAGGATCTTACGCTTTTTTTCAGGGTCAAGCTTTCAGCAGACTTCTCTAATTGCACCCAGAAAAATGAGAATCACATCTGTTTGCATCCACCAAAACTGTTATTTGCATGTATAAATGTGAAGTTGTGTATACAAGGAGGAGTTGCAAGTACAGTGACTCGCACTGGTTTTTCAAACGCAGGGATTTTGTACAGACTGCAAAACAACACACATCAGTGGCTTCTCTTGCAGTTGTAGATTAGAAGTTCTGCTGAAAATTTGTCTCCAGGAAATTGTATGTTCCTTCAATATTGTGTGAAAACTCATAGCATAATCTGCTGCCTGGAATGAGTTGAATGTGGTGGTTGGTGAATATGTGTTTGAATTCCAAACAATGTTTTGGGCTGATTGTGTTAGTGGAATATTTTATGGCGTGTTATTCATGAGCATTGTCATGAATGCAATTACTTTTCCGTTTGTGTTGATATTTGATATGTTTGGTTCGTTTTGGACACAATTTTCAGAAGAGCCACATGCCAACTTTCTCTACGATTCATTGAGGGAAGGTTTCTAATTTGCTCAAAAATACTGGAGTATTTTTTTACACATAAATTTACTCCCTTATAAATATTGTCTGCCTGTAAATACTTCTTTTCATAGGCAGACAAGACTATGCAAAACCCTTATAGTCCTAGACAGAAAGAATGTAAATAAATAGCAATGTGTTCTCAGGGTACTTCATTTTACCTGTGACTGTTGGTTGTTACTTATTTGTTTTGGTCATTTAGATTTAAATTTGCATTAATTTAGATACAAATGTTAATTTCTGTGATGTAATTTTGTGCACACAAGTTGTCTTGTTGACAACTATTTACAAACTTGAAGTTAAAGCAGATGCATACATTTGCAAGATCTGGAGAGCTGAAAGGAAATTATGTGATTTAAAGACAGATCACACACTGCTAACAATAAATAGCAAATAGTTGGCATTATTCAGAATAGAAAGAGCATCTATGCATTTTGAAATATCCTTGGCATAATTTATAATACAAATATCAAATACCCATGCTGTTGTAATTAAGCTCCAGTAACATCAGGATCTCAAAAAGATAATGAAGAAAAAGTGGGAACTTCCCCCTCACACTCAGTTAATTGTTTTGCTTTTTCCTCAATTTCAACTGTTTGTGGCCGGGTGGTCAGAGAAGTGCATTGCAATCTGCCAATGAATCTGGACTCTTTTAGACCAAAGCAGACAATCCTGCCCCCAAGATAGCGCCCTGTCAGCTGCCTCCTCCTCAAGCCATGCTAGCGCAGCATGAGCTAGGCTCAAGTGGAGATCGAAGCTGCTCTTGGCTCTGCCTCTGCCCAGAAACATCATGCCACCCATGTGAGGCTCTGCCTTGGAATCCAAGAGACACATTCTTTTCTTTTCCCTATATACTTCGTGTATGCTTAGGGCTAAGTTTTGCAGTTGTGTAAGCTTGTGCATAAAGTAGTTTTTTTGCTGAAGAACAGGCCAGAGGATACTAGAAAAATAAGATCATTGGGTAAGAACGCCCAACTTGATTTCATAGCCAGCCTTGTCCTCTTTCTCCCTTCTTTTTGCCCAAAACCAGGTCGTAGAATCATAGAATAGTTAGGGTTGGAAAGGACCTTAAGAGCATCTAGTTCCAACCCCCCTGCCATAAGCAGGGACATCTCACACTAAACCGTGCCACCCAAGGCTTCGTCCAACCTGGCCTTGAATACTGAAAGAGATGGAGCACTCACAACCTCCCTGGCCAACCCATTCCAGTGCCTCAACACCCTAACAGGAAAGAATTTCTTCCTTATAGCCAATCTAAACCTCTCCTGTTTAACTTTGAACTCGTTACCCCTTGTCCTGTCACTACAGTCCCTAATAAAGAGCCCCTCCCCAGCATCCCTATAGACCCCCTCTCTGGAGAATACAAATATTACTGAATATTGGAGAAACTGGCACAAAGTGGAAGCACTGACAGCCATGATTTAAAAGTGCTTCTTTGGAGGAGTGATTGCACAGGTCAATATAGTATGTATGTCTTGAATAAGACGCAACTAAAGGATGATTGTTATTAACCACAAATAGTTGGAAAGCCTAGCAACTATTAGTTGCAACTTGTTAAATACTAGCAAGTGAGAAACATTAATTTTCAAAATACTGAAGAATGTAAGAAGAAGCAAGCCGTGTAGAGTGACTATCTGGGAAAAAAATCTATGAGTTTTATAAATACTGTTAATAGAATAATCTCTCAATGGTACCAGTAGCAAGCTTCGTGTTTTTAAAAGTACCATTTACAGACATTGTGATAACAAATAAGAGCAAACAAACTTTTAATGACATGGAAAGATGGTATGAATTGGTCTGTTCTAATTTCCTAATTTCTGTGTTTTAGTAACAGAGATTAGAAGGTATTATTTGTGATAGAATCCACTCTGCTGAATTTATGCATCTAGCTGCTGCCTGGTTTTCAACAAAGATGTCCTCCTAAAAGCAAGTAATTTCTCTGCAAAGCTGTCAGAGGGAGATTCTGTTTAAATGCAAACTTAAGAAGTCCCTACACTGAGCCATGGGAAGATTTGTATATCAGAATTGGTTTGTGGTGTAAAAGAAAGAACTGTACATCTGGGAACAATGTGGAAAGAAACATAGGGAAGGTGTAGAAATGGGGAGCTGTGATATGACACAACTAAACAGACCCCAGACTGCATGCCCAGTTTGCAGGCTAGACATATCTCTGCTAGGTTTAGTTCAGCAAGGGGCAGTGCAAGTCCTGCACCTGGGGAGGAACAAGCCCTGGCACCAGCATATGCTGGGACCATTTAGCTGGAAAGCAGCTTGGCAGCCTTTCCTGCTGGGGGATCCTGGTGGGCATTACATTGATCATGAGCCAGCAGTGTGCCCTTGCTGCAAAGAAGGCAAATGGTGTCCTGGGCTACGTTAGGAGCAATGCTGCTAGCAGGTTGAGGGAGGTAATGCTGCCCTTCTACTCAGTGCTGGTAAGGCTACACCTGAGGTACTGTGTCTAGATCTAGGCTCCTCAGTACAAGAAAGACATAGATATACTAGAGAGAGTCCAGTGAAATGCCAAAAAGAAGATTAAGGGACTGCATGGTTTCTCCTATGAAGAAAAGCCAAGAGAGCTGTGACTGTTCAGCCTGGAGAAGAGATGGCTCAGAAGAATCTCATCAATATACACAAATATCTGTAGTAAGGGTGCAGAGAGGACATTCAGTGGTGCCCAGTGACAGGACCAGAGGCTATGAGCACAAACTGAAACATGGTCGGTTCCCTCTGCACATCAGGAAACACTTTTTTCACTGTGAGGGTGACCAAGCACTGATGCAGGTTGATTGTGGAGTCTCCATCCTTGGGGAATTCAAAAGCCATCTGGGATTTTTGAATGACCGTGGTCCTGGACAACAAGCTGTAGGTAGCCCTGCCTTAGCAGGCAGGTTGGACCAGATGACCTCTAGAGATCCCTGACAAGCTCTGCCAGTCTGTGATTCTGTGAAAGATGCCACTGTTTTGAGCTTGTATCTGGCTAGGTTATTTTGGGTCAGTACCTGTTTAGGTTTAAACCTTTGACTGAAAAAATGTCAACACTGTGAAATAAAAGGTCAGTCATTCCTTTGTTAAACTTGCCCTCTTTTCCTGCTTGCTTTACCAAAAAACCTCCAGCCCTCCTGGGAAATATATTTATAATTTCTGGGGTCTGTGCTTCAATTCAGCTTGACTCTCTGCCTTAAGAGGGCATTTTGTATGCCAGGAGTGGCAGGAAGCAACACAGCCCCTTAATCAGCTTGTAACTTACTTTATGCACGTGATCACTTCCCTCTTCCACCTGGGTAGGATGCTGAAAGAGGTCATAGAGGACATGAAATGCTGCCACTTGCCTTTAAGGCTAGACCTCTAGGGGCTGTAAATCAGCTTGATATCCAGAGATTCAAGAAAACTGGTCAATAGCCTTCACAATATGGTGCATTTTGAGTGACTTATGATTTAGCAGATCCAATTTAAAATTATATTAGGAAAAAAATTGCATATGTGAAGGATAGCCTCCTCCCCCTATGCATGCACACACACATACGCTCCCCATCTCATATTTTTGAGTTATGGCTGTGCCTGCAAACACTGCACAGGCTGTTGCAACCTTGGGGCTGTGCGCTGGGATCAAGATCTGGATCTGCTCAAGCTCATCTGAATAATTTCTAGAGGAGTCAACTGGACCTTCTCAAAATACAGCTTCTCTGGGACGAAGGTTTTGAATGGGAGGCTAATCACCGATGTGTGTTGTTTTGCAGCTGAAACTGTTCCCATTGCACTTGTGTGTTAGAAGCTGGAATTCGGCTTCCTGTCTGCCTAGTTTCTGCCTGAAGCAAGGTTTTTATGACTGAGCTGTGAAGCCCTTAGTGGAGACGGCTGTAAAAAAGAGCTTACAGCCTTTTTAACTGATTGTGGCCTTGCCGGCGATTACCATAATTTTCTGAATTTATTTTTAACATTTTTGTCCCCTCTGCTCTCACTCCATGTCCCCAGGTGAGTCGGGGCTGGAGTACGAGTGTAAGGAACAGTGGTGAGAATACAAAAAAGATGCTGGGGAAAGATTTTACAGCTTTCACAGTTTCCTACTCACCTCTCCAGACTTTGGATAGGGCTCTCATGGGCCAGTCAGAAGCAGAAGGGATGGCGAGGTCACTGAGATGCTAATGCTCCTTTTCCCAATAGAAAAGTAATCTTTTATGTGAGGAAAAATACTTCTCAATCCCATTACAGCCAGCAGCCCATTTTTAAATTTCATTAGTCATAAAACCAGGGTATATTTATCTCTGGGAAAACAATCTCTTAAAATAATCACCTCTGAGAACGCCAGAACATAGGTTTCCTGAGATTGCACTCAGATCTGCAATTTCATTACCATTTTCAGTGGAATTGTGTCTCCATTCCATGGACAGCTACCTTTTTCACATGTGCTGTGTGGCTGTCATGAAGTTCCTTGTAAGAATCCAGGGAGTACTTTATGCCTGTCATGGTTATGATATCTTATCTGGGGTTTTTTGCAGTCTTTGTGGTATCTGAACAGTTTCTTCAGCTACAAGCAATCAAAAGCCATGACAGGAGAGGGTCTGTTACTTATTAAAACGTCGATAACTTCTGAAAGACCAAATTCCATAATTTCTGTCATATAGTTTTACGAAACAGTATTCAATCCTCTGGGACAAAGTCTGGAGTATTAGGAAAAACAGTATTTAAATACAAACGATGCACCCAGGTGCAATGTCAGAATTTACAGTAAGTGAACAACACACTTCTTGTGATGTAGCTGGAGTAAGCTAAGTCAGTTGTACAGTCGGACTATGGTACACAGTTCTGCAAGAATCCTCCGTCTGGCTACTCTAACATCACTGCTGGGCTGAGGCTCTGTAACTGCATTATTAAATATCCTGTTGCTGATATAATTGATTAGTCTGAAAGGACACCCGCCAGGATGAAGTTTGAAAAAGTAAAAGATGGAAACCAGCATTTTCTCATCTTAATGGAGTGTGTGTATTTTGGTTCTCAGTACAGTAGTCTCAAGTGCATTAACAGAGAGATTGCTTGTGTGTGTGTGTGCATAAGGAGACAGAAATAGCCACAAAGGTAGGAAAATCTCAAAAGACAAAAAAAAAACCACAAAAAACAAACAAAACAACACAACCTAAAGAAAGTACTGGAGGATTCTTATTTTTATATAAATCAGATTGTGAAATAAAACTGGTTATGTTATAATGATAATTATTTTATTCAGAGGCTTCTGTGAGCAGTAAAGTCTAGTAAAAGCCTTGGATGCTGAGACTCCTAGGACATTTTTCCAAACTTCAATATGAATGAGCATACCCAAGGAAGTTGTGAGTGCTCCATCCCTGGCAGTGTTCAAGGCCAGGTTGGACAAAGCCTTGTATGGCATGGTTTAGTGTGGGGTGTCCCTGCCTATGGCAGGGGGGTTGAAACTAGATGATCTTAAGGTCCTTTCCAACCCTCACTATTCTATGATTCTATAGACACATTCAAGGGGCTGGAAGGAGGACAAAGTAGGAACAGAGGACAATTCTCAGAGAAATGAGGAAATTGCACATAGGTTTCTAATAGCCTTGGCTGTGACTGGCAATGGATCACTTGGATTGTAGGGAAACCTGCCATGTGTCCTGCAGACCCCATTGCAGATGGTGCAGGTTACATAGGCAAATAACTCTCTTTTTTAGATTATTGTAAATTATTAACTTTTACAAAATGATCTGGGCACAAAATATTTGACCCATGACTGCCTACTTTCAGGCCCCAAATCCTGAATCCTGAAATACCAAGCTAAAAGAAATATGTAGAAATTGTTACCTATTCCTGTAGGTAGCAGCATTCAGTATTTTCCCAGTGAAGCCTTTGTTCAACCATTTTTCTTTTATCACTTCTTTGACTCCAGGTCTCTTACCAGGGTCAGGCTCAAGTAAGGAGTGCATGAAGAGTGCGGCCCCTGTGCAGTATTCAGATGAAATGGCTTGTTTACTAGTGATATCTGATCATTTGGGCAGTGAAAAATTTTCCTTTTTCAGGAATGTGGCATGTGTCCTACTTCCCCACAATTGTAAGAACCTCAACTACAATCCAGTCTTTAGGGCTACCTCTGACTGCTGAATAAAACAGCTTTGGCTCTCCTCTGAGACTGCTGTGGTCCCTTGGGGTGACCCTCTTCCCCTAAGGACACCTGAGCAGGGTGGGTAACATGGGCCAAACCATTCTGGGATATGTGCTATGGACCGATGGATGCTGATGTAGGTACAGCACTGGACACCATTTCCTAATTTGCTTGATTTATCTCAGTGAATGCAGCCTGCAGCATGAATTGCAATCTCAGCGCTATGCTCACTTAGCGTTTAATCAAGGCTCTGAGGAGGGACACTTCTGTGCCAGCTGACTACCCAGGAGTTGCGTTCCTCGCAGAAAGAAGCTAACCTCATTAAGAAAACTCTCTGTATCGAGAAAGGGGGTGGACCCATGTAATCAGATGCTGTGTTGTGCTTGGCTTCCTGGAGTTCAGATGGAGAAAGCTCCAACATTCCCATATGTCTATCACTCAGCTCCAACAATGCAGAAAGTCCCTCGCTTTTTTTTTTTTTTTTCTTCTTC